>WNWK01000754.1:0-45000 GCA_009830355.1 Cherax destructor
TGAATCCATTATTGCGGGTTCTCTCTGGAGAGATATCCTCAAGACCTTATTTATATCCCCTTTGTTAATACCCATTTTCCACTTGTATACCTCGATCATGTCTCCCTCATTCTACGTCTTACAAGTGAATGTAATTTTAGGGTCTTCAATCTTTCTTCGTAAGGAAGATTTCTAATGCTATGTATTAATTTAGTCATTCTACGCTGAATGTTTTCTAACGAATTTATGTCCATTCTGTAATATGGAGACCAGAACTGGGCTGCGTAATCTAGGTGAGGCCTTACTAATGATGTATAAAGCTGTAATATAACCTCTGGACTTCTGTTGCTAACACTTCTTGATATAAATCCCAGTAATCTATTTGCCTTATTACGTACGCTTAGGCATTGCTGTCTTGGTTTAAGGTTGCTGCTTACCATCACCCCCAAGTCCTTCTCGCAATCTGTATGGCTAAGTTCTACGTTATTTAACTTATAAGTGCTTGGGTTATGGACACTCCCGAGCTTCAGAACCTTGCATTTATCTACATTGAACTGCATCTGCCACTTTTCTGACCACGAATTAAGTTTGTCTAAATCTTCCTGAAGTTCTATGACATCTATGTTTGAATCAATTATCCTACCTATCTTCGTGTCGTCGGCGAATTTGCTCATATCACTAGTAATTCCCTCATCAAGGTCATTGATATATATTATAAATAACAATGGGCCTAAGACTGATCCCTGTGGAACACCACTTGTTACAAGTCCCCATTCGGATTTAACCCCATTTATGCACACTCTCTGCTTCCTATTGGTGAGCCATGACTCGATCCATGACAGCACTTTTCCCCCAATGCCATGAGCTGCCACTTTCTTTAACAGTCTCTGGTGCGGTACTCTATCAAAAGCCTTACTAAAGTCTAAATAAACAATATCGAATTCTTTATCGTGATCAACAGCCTCAAAAGCTTTACTGAAGAAGGTTAATAAATTAGATAGGCAGGAACGGCCCCTCGTGAATCCATGCTGGGTATCATTAATCAAATTATGGTTATCTAGATGGCTTAAAATTATGGTAGCATTGAAAATTAGGTTGAGCAAATATTCTGTTAGTGGGACGGATTGTGAAGGACCTGCCTAGTATGGGCCAACAGGCCTGCTGCAGTGTTCCTCCTTTCTTATGTTCTTATGTTCTTATCTTAAATGTTTAAAGAAATGCACTAGGTAAGCCAGCGGAAGGCCTCGGTTTAATGACCAAAAGCTCCAGTGGTGAGCCATCATACGACTCTTCGTCAGGAAGCACCTTTCTGTTGACTGCTGAATCTTCCCCACTTAAGGTGCCCCTTGTCAGCCTGGCTGACAAGGGGAGATATGATCGCAATATAGAAAGTTATAATTGCTATTGAAATGTGATAAACAATGATAAATTAACCGGAAATTGAGAGAGAGAGAGAGAGAGAGAGAGAGAGAGTGAGTGAGTGAGTGAACGAACAGGTGAAAAGTGAATGACCAGATGAAAAAGAGATGGCTAATGCTATAGTGTGAGGATTTGAGAGAATTGTAATACGCAAGGAAAGGATATCAAAACTCACTAAATAGATTTAAACGTAATCAAAAAGGTTCACGAGATGACTAGAAATCAACAATCAATTGCTATATCATAATGATGGTAATCAATACCATTGTTGAACAAGACACATGTACAAAACCTGGGTATCTTTGGGTATCTCGGTACTCCTAAATGGTGCAAATGTCTTATTGATCGACAATCTTTGGCAAAAAGGCGATATTAGAAGAACCAGGAGCTGGATCTTGACTCCTGTAAGAGCAACTTGCTAAGTCCAAGAGATCAATACCCGAGACCGGGTAGGTCGTGACATGCCATAGTTAAGGACAAACCTAAACTGCACTAAACACCAGTGGCAGTGTAGGAATAGCAGTGAGAGAACCACCAGGAACCTGTGATATATAATGGACCCAGCAGAGTTGTGTTCTTGGAGCAAGAAGAACAAGAACACTGCTGGGTGTCAGGCGGCGGCCATTTTGTAGCCACGAAGACGCTCATAAAAGAAGCCGGTTAAGAGTGACCACACTGTGCTGAGTTTTACACATCTTGTATAAGTGGGACTGTAGATGATGTGAGGGGTTAGTGAGGGGGTCAGACTTCAGAAGAGCCGGAGGAACCTTACTGGGGTTTAAGAAAAACCTTACTGGGGGTTTAAGAAAGCCGCCATTTTGAAGATGCCAGGAAGACGGTGGTGGAGGCACTGGCACTGAGCGTTCCCAAACTTCCTCTCTTCTCCTTGATGCCAGTGAGAGGGGTTCTTGATCCAAGAAACTGGACCTGTCCTCCCCCTTCCCTGGGTCGAAAATGACTGCCTCCGCTACGGGTTTAGCGCATCCCACTGATTAAAAGAAAAAATTCACTGGTCTCTGGAACAATGTACTTGATCTTCCAGGTCATGAAGCTGTTGACTCCTTGAGATGAGAATGTAAGAATGAGATGAGAATGAGATGAGAATCCTCTGGCACTCAGAGGAGCCAAGACTTCTTTCATCCATAAAAATAAATATTATTGCTGGAGAATTAGACACATGTGCAACATCTGGGTATCTTTATAGTAGACATTTCGCCCTTCAGTGGCTTTATCAATACAAATTCAAGAACACAATAGGAAGACTGTAGAACTATATACAGAAGACGAGGTAATCAGTCCCTCAGTGTTGCAGTTGATGACGAGGGTCGTAGTCATCACCAACTGCAAGACTCAGGGTCTGATTACCTCGTCTTTTGTATAAAATTGTACAGCCTTCACTTTGTCCTTGAATTTCTATTGCTAAAGCCACTGGAGGGCGAAACGTCTACCAATGAAGATACCCAGATGTTGCACATGTGTCTAATTTACCATCTTGTTGGTATTGAATACTATTCCTGTGCAACATAATTAGTTTTATCATGAATAAAAGACAAATTCAGATACTATTAGCAATATAATTATTAATTATTAAATTAATATATTTTATCATTCACCAAGGAATGATTAAAAGTCAGAATGTCAATAATTTATGACAGTTTATTCCCAGTAAAAATTAGGCTAAATTAATATCAATTTGATTTTTGGAAGTTGATAGATATCAAGACTGACTGATATCACATCCAGTGGAAAATATTAATCTGGACTTGTGAAGATCACAGCAGCAGTGGCACTGATCTCTTACAACAGCAGCAGTAGCACAGTGGCACTGATCCCTTACAGCAGCAGCACAGTGGCACTGATCCCTTACAGCAGCAGCACAGTGGCACTGATCCCTTACAGCAGCAGCACAGTGGCACTGATCCCTTACAGCAGCAGCACAGTGGCACTGATCCCTTACAGCAGCAGCACAGTGACACTGATCCCTTACAGCAGCAGCACAGTGGCACTGATCTCTTACAACAGCAGCACTGATCTCTTACAACAGCAGCACAGTGGCACTGATCTCTTACAACAGCAGCACAGTGGCACTGATCTCTTACAACAGCAGCAGTAGCACAGTGGCACTGATCCCTTACAGCAGCAGCACAGTGGCACTGATCCCTTACAGCAGCAGCACAGTGGCACTGATCCCTTACAGCAGCAGCACAGTGGCACTGATCCCTTACAGCAGCAGCACAGTGGCACTGATCCCTTACAGCAGCAGCACAGTGACACTGATCCCTTACAGCAGCAGCACAGTGGCACTGATCTCTTACAACAGCAGCACTGATCTCTTACAACAGCAGCACAGTGGCACTGATCTCTTACAACAGCAGCACAGTGGCACTGATCTCTTACAACAGCAGCACAGTGGCACTGATCTCTTACAACAGCAGCACAGTGGCACTGATCTCTTACAACAGCAGCACAGTGGCACTGATCTCTTACAACAGCAGCACAGTGGCACTGATCTCTTACAACAGCAGCACAGTGGCACTGATCTCTACAACAGCAGCACAGTGGCACTGATCTCTTACAACAGCAGCACAGTGGCACTGATCTCTTACAACAGCAGCACAGTGGCACTGATCTCTTACAACAGCAGCACAGTGGCACTGATCTCTTACAACAGCAGCACAGTGGCACTGATCTCTTACAACAGCAGCACAGTGGCACTGATCTCTTACAACAGCAGCACAGTGGCACTGATCACTTACAACAGCAGCACAGTGGCACTGATCCCTTACAACAGCAGCACAGTGGCACTGATCCCTTACAACAGCAGCACAGTGGCACTGATCCCTTACAACAGCAGCACAGTGGCACTGATCCCTTACAACAGCAGCACAGTGGCACTGATCCCTTACAACAGCAGCACAGTGGCACTGATCCCTTACAACAGCAGCACAGTGGCACTGATCCCTTACAACAGCAGCACAGTGGCACTGATCCCTTACAACAGCAGCACAGTGGCACTGATCCCTTACAACAGCAGCACAGTGGCACTGAAGTCCCGTTTATTTCCCCAGTGATCCAATATACGACATTTCTGACAACTGCTAAGAATACTTTGAGTGCCTCGCTTGGCTTACATTCTTATACCTGTTGTTTTGTTTATTATTTGTTTGTAGAATTTTCTACCTAAGTTATCTTATGGTTATAATTAAAATTAATCTTTTTTAAGCACCGAGCCTCCCAATTATATTTAATTAAGTGGGCGATTTTTTGGGTTTTTGAAAAAGTGGGATCTCTGTTTTGGAGTCCATTGATCGAACAGTGTTTCTCCCTATTGCACACTTTCGCTCAATTGGGCCTTATTGGACTATTATTCTTAAATGGAGTCTATATTACACTTTTGTATGCCATAAGAATATAAGAAAGAAGGAGCACTGCAGTAGGTCTACTGGCCCATGCTAGGCAGATCCAGCTGATGTAGTTATGTCACAACTGTGTATACCTTTTCTGAAACGTCGTGTTCCTCAAAAGTTGGGTGTCGGGATTATTTGACTTATTAACAAGTTTACTGTAATGATATACTCTCCAGGCTGAGGTCTACACCTCACTACAAGTTCACCGTTATGATATACTCTCCAGGTTGAGGTCTACACCTCACTACAAGTTCACTGTTATGATATACTCTCCAGGTTGAGGTCTACACCTCACTACAAGTTCACTGTAATGATATACTCTCCAGGCTGAGGTCTACACCTCGCTACAAGTTCACTGTAATGACAGATTCTCCAGGCTGAAGTTTACACTTCACTAGAGTCGTCTAGACGTGAAAATACACTTTAGGCTGAAAGCTGAGTGTATTTGTTGAGGTTACTCACAACAGTGTAGTGTTGGTCATACAAATTACAAATCCCATGAACATTAATGTGTTTAGACGCAGAAACCTCTCGTCTTCAGGGCCTATGTACCATACATTCTTACTAGTAAGCTCTGTAGACCTAACATAGGAAGACTCACTCTGTAATTTACAAATGTCGACTTAGACTAATGTTTTCCATATGTACTCACACTGTATATATGTATATATTGTGTGACTTATAACGTTAAAATTATGCTATAATGAAAGCTAAATAGACTGTTTCGATTCCCTTGACGCCTCCAGTATGTTTATGCAGATTAGGATCGAATAAGGAAAAATCCCTTTTAAAATTAGTTATAAGAAGAGTCGGAGATTCTCTGCCATAAGTCTATACAATTTCCGTGAATCATAATTTGCCTTCAGCATCGTCACAGGTATCGTCACAGGTATCGTCACGAAAGCAATTGAAAATTCACCACTTTTTCACAGTTGTTATTTCACACATTATTATCATTGCACTTCTAAAATAAACCTTAAAAAACATTAGGACGTGTTTCCTTAAGACACCTGCTGTCCATGTTCACCTAGCGGTAAAATAGGTACCTGGGTGTTAGTCGATTGGTGTGGGTCGCATCCTGGGACAAAATTGACCTAATTTGCCCGAAATGCTCTGCATACCAAGGGGCTTTCTATATAATGGTATGTTATTGATGTCAGCTATGGTCTGTATAAGTTGCATCATGTACTTGAAATAAAGATTATTATTATACTGTCTATATTTACCCGTCAACTTGCTCGTCAGACAGAAATAAAAAAAACAGCAATGACCAGAGTACAAAACGTTTAACAAGCTCTCGTTTCTTACTCCTGCGGGAGAACGGTAGTACCGACCTCCTCTACGAGATACGAAAACTTTCTCAAAACTACGAATGTTCTTAGAAATGAGTAAATACACACACACGCGTACTAAAAAACGCGTAAACAATCTTCAGAAAGCGTTAAACTTGTCAACAAAGAAGTGAAATGTTGCTCTAACTGCCGCTTTGTGCTTATGTACTAAGTATTCTTTGTACACTCTGGAATACTGCACAATGTACTGTGTTGACTGAGGTTAATTTTCTGCCTCTGTGATGATTTCCTGCCATTTTTTTGCGACCTTTTTTGTGTTTTTGTGTTTTCCCTGTTGTTTCTTTCGCACTTTTTTGTGTTCTATGCTTTTATTTTGTGTTTATTTTTCTTTTCTTTTTTTTTGTGATTTGTGTTCATCTCTTTGTGTGTTCTATTTTTCTTTTGTGTTTTTGTTTTTTAGCTTTTTCGCCTCTTCAAGCTAACTAGCTTTTCAATTAGAATAAAGGCAACAGGGGTAAGAAAACATGTCCAACATCATCATCCCCAGGATTGAACCCGGGTCCTTTAGTTGTTACCCAAACTACTAACACTGAGCCACAGTACGCTATTAAGATTCGTGAAGGATATGTTCCTAGTAGTTATAGAATCAAGTGTTGCTGCCTAGCCTCTAGTAACTGCCTAGCCTTCCGTAGCTGACTAGCCTTCTGCAGCTGATTAACCTCCAGTAGCTGGCTAGCCTCCAGTAGCTGGCTATCCTTCCGTAGCTGGCTAGCCTCCAGTAGCTGGCTATCCTTCCGTAGCTGGCTATCCTTCCGTAGCTGGCTAGCCTCCAGTAGCTGACTAGCCTCCCGTAGCTGACTAGCCTTCCGTAGCTGACTAGCCTTCAGTAGCTGCCTAGCCTCCAGTAGCTGCCTAGCCTCCAGTAGCTGACTAGCCTTCCGTAGCTGACTAGCCTCCAGTAGCTGACTAGCCTTCAGTAGCTGACTAGCCTTCAGTAGCTGCCTAGCCTCCAGTAGCTGCCTAGCCTCCAGTAGCTGCCTAGCCTCCAGTAGCTGCCTAGCCTCCAGTAGCTGACTAGCCTTCCGTAGCTGACTAGCCTTCCGTAGCTGACTAGCCTCCAGTAGCTGACTAGCCTCCAGTAGCTGACTAGCCTTCCGTAGCTGACTAGCCTCCAGTAGCTGACTAGCCTTCCGTAGCTGACTAGCCTCCAGTAGCTGACTAGCCTTCCGTAGCTGACTAGCCTCCAGTAGCTGACTAGCCTTCAGTAGCTGCCTAGCCTTCAGTAGCTGCCTAGCCTCCAGTAGCTGCCTAGCCTCCAGTAGCTGCCTAGCCTCCAGTAGCTGCCTAGCCTCCAGTAGCTGCCTAGCCTCCAGTAGCTGACTAGCCTTCCGTAGCTGACTAGCCTTCCGTAGCTGACTAGCCTTCAGTAGCTGACTAGCCTTCCGTAGCTGACTAGCCTCCAGTAGCTGACTAGCCTTCCGTAGCTGACTAGCCTCCAGTAGCTGACTAGCCTTCCGTAGCTGACTAGCCTTCCGTAGCTGACTAGCCTCCAGTAGCTGACTAGCCTCCAGTAGCTGACTAGCCTCCAGTAGCTGACTAGCCTCCCGTATCTGACTAGCCTCCAGTAGCTGACTAGCCTTCTGCAGCTGATTAGCCTCCAGTAGCTGACTAGCCTCCAGTAGCTGACTAGCCTCCAGTAGCTGACTAGCCTCCAGTAGCTGACTAGCCTCCAGTAGCTGACTAGCCTTCACTAGCTGACTAGCCTTCTGCAGGTGTCCACTTTGGGCAGCTTGCCTAGCGTCTTGACACCTGTTTTAACACCTGAATAAGCAATTCTGTCACACTGAACACAGTAGAAAAATCTGACACTCGGAAATTGGAACGAGCTTGTGTTGTCTTGAAGACGCTTGTGTTGTCTTGAAGACGCTTGTGTTGTCTTGAAGACGCTTGTGTTGTCTTGAAGACGCTTGTGTTGTCTTGAAGACGCTTGTGTTGTCTTGAAGACGCTTGTGTTGTCTTGAAGACGCTTGTGTTGTCTTGAAGACGCTTGTGTTGTCTTGAAGACGCTTGTGTTGTCTTGAAGACGCTTGTGTTGTCTTCCTCAAAGGAAATTTTTTAGGGAGTCGTCGACTCAGATTCTTAACACGGGAACCATACTGAGAATGGATTCTTTACGGTATGTCAGTCACTAGAAAGTCGAAATTATTCTGAGCCTGAAGGACCTTTGGTGTTCCTATGACCAACCTTGTTTTTCCTTTTGTTTTCCAAGAGACACGAGAGGGGTGCGTACTCCTATAGTAGTGTATAAAGAGTCTGTGTGGCGAATAGCTGTACAGTGTCTTTTGTGGGGATCAAATTACTTTCCTTCCTGGACACTCGTCAGATGTATGGATCGCCTGGCCTTTAATGATGTGTATACCTGAATGAGTCAAGAGTCCTGTGCCAAACAGACTTCCCTAATAATGATGTAGCATGGGTTAGTAAGCCTACTGCAGTGAGTAGGAACTACCTAGCATAAGGTAGTACATTAAGTAACAGAACACAAGTGCAACTAATGTGACATTTTATTGTGGCAACTTTTCGCTCTCCAGGAGCTTTGTCAAGCCATTATCAAAAGGCCTTTTTACCCATGTGTTTTTTTTCACTAATTCATAATGGCTTACTAGTTCAACTTAGCCGATTAGGCAGGTGTGTACTCACCCCTAGGAGTATGAGTACACCTATGTACTCACATACAGGCGAGTACAAATATTGTAGACACAGTGGATAAGGAAAAATATAATAATTTTTAATTTCTTGATGCTCAAGAATTTGGAATTTGTGAAACCAGTAGTTAAATTTTGAGAGGCTTTAATATCGTTTCTTATTTTCTTTAGTTGAAGAAGTCTCATGATAAAGCAACTGGAGTCATTTTGTGTTTTATTCTGAAATAGCAGCATCCGAGGGTTGGAAACCTTCGACAGACACAAACATCTGAAGGACAGAAACCTCTGTATGACGAAAACCTTGGGAAAAAAAAATACAGTCAATAAAGATTTATTTTTAATACTCGTATTATAAATGCTCTCAGTAAACCTACCTCGTAAAAAAATTAGTTGTATCTCAAGCCATACATAGTGTATATTCTAAGAGGCTTGGGAAGGCTTTGTATTGGTTCATAAAGACACGTAAGGAAACACTAAGACGTATTTATTAGAAGACGTTTCGGCCCTTGATCACTTCTAACATAAGAGGTTAAAAGCCTGTATATATAGACAGTGAGGTGTGAGTGACATGTCTGTATTACCCATATGGGGGGGGCCATACAACAGCTGGGATATAGCAATCAGGTTTGATCCACAGAAGGGGAAGGTATGTAGCTCCATTTGGAAAAGGAGTGGCAGACTGGCTCTCCATTTGAGGGAAAATCAATACCAGTGTCTTATTCTTCAGAAGGGTCGCCATTTTTTTGCCATTTCTGAAGTCATTTTTTTCAAAAATTTTAGATCTTTTTTTCTAAATATGTTTTGAAAAAAAATCTTTCACTAGATATACTTAGAAAGTTTTGTATATCAAGGTGTATATGCTTAGAGAGAAGTGTAACGTTGTGTACACACGAAGAAATATATTCCTCAACGCAGTTACACGAATGGGTTTGAATATGTGTCTTTACATCTTTAAGCATATATCTTTCAGTATATATACTGTACACTAAAATTTTCTCTTGTCCTGTTTCCTGACAAACCTAACCTAATATACATAGAGACGTGTATATCTGCGTATTTAGGCTGAGGTGCGTGCGCCTTGATTTTCCAGATCGGATTGAAACTTCTAATTTCCCCTCTTTAAAGTTTGGATTATTTATGGATTTAAAATTTGAGGTTATTGAAATTAATACCTAATATATTCTGAAGTGAATTCCTCTATTTTTTTAACATAAAAGCGTTAAAAACATAGTCCAAAAATAGTTTTTTTTTGTTACCATAGTTATTCACTGTTGCAAATACAAGGAACAATGTGTAGATAACCTGCACATGGGAGAGAGAAACTGACGACGACGTTTCGGTCCAACTTGTGCCATTATCTGGTAACACACGAGGAATTTTATTATATTCAGTGGAGATTGTTGAACCCTTGTGAGTCAGCGCCTGGGGAGGGGGACGGGAACTAATTAGGTTTCATCTGAAGGAAAAAAAATATATAATTGCTCTGTTTCCTCGTATCAAGAGCCCTTCATCCTGTTTGAAATGTTTTGATAGTTCATTTGTGCTCAGGTCTAATCAGTGATTTTTTTCTTAATGTCAATTTCCTATCCTCGAGATTCTATTCTAGGACCCTTTTCTCAGAGTCCTTTCCTGGGAATCCTATATTAGGAGTCCTATCCTGGCAATCTTATCCTCGGAATCCTATCCTGGGATCCCTATCCTCGGAATCCTATCCTGGGAACCTTATCCTCGGAATCCTATCCTGGGATCCCTATCCTCGGAATCCTATCCTGGGATCCCTATCCTCGGAATCCTATCCTGGGAACCTTATCCTCGGAATCCTATCCTGGGATCCCTATCCTCGGAATCCTATCCAGGGAACCCTATCCTCGGAATCCTATCCAGGGAACCCTATCCTCGGAATCCTATCCAGGGAACCCTATCCTCGGAATCCTATCCTGGGAACCCTATCCTCGGAATCCTATCCTGGGAACCCTATCCTCGGAATCCTATCCTGGGAGCCCTATCCTCGGAATCCTATCCTGGGAGCCCTATCCTCGGAATCCTATCCTGGGAGCCCTATCCTCGGAATCCTATCCTGGGAACCCTATCCTCGGAATCCTATCCTGGGAACCCTATCCTCGGAATCCTATCCTGGGAACCCTATCCTCGGAATCCTATCCTGGGAACCCTATCCTCGGAATCCTATCCAGGGAACCCTATCCTCAGACCTCTATCCTCATAACACTAACAACAGAACTATCCACATAATTCTATCCTCTGAGCTCTATATACTCAGTCCTGTCCCCAGAACTCTATCCTCAAAGCTTACTCTCAGAGATCTATCCTCAGTCATCCTTAGAATCGTTTCTTCGGTAAAATCTCAAGAATTGTCTTGGGGGGGGGGGAGGGAAACTTGATCTTCCCAAAAGCTCGACCTCAAAGAGCACTCCGAGAAGCACTTCCTCGAACCCTCGTCCTCGAAACTTGTCTTCTGAGACCCGTGGCCTGGTGTCTAAGGCTCTCTTCACACGGCGAGTGTCTGGGTTAGATTCCCAGCGAGGGCAGAAACATTGGGCATGTTTCTTTACACTGGTTGTCTGTTCCCCATCAGGAAAATGGGTACCTGGGAGTTAGTTGACTGGTGTGGGTCGCATCCTGGGACAAAACTGACCTAATTTGCGGGAAATGCTCAGCATAACAAGCGGCTTTCTATACAGTAGTATGTCACTGATGTCAACTAGGCCTGTATACCTTGTACATGTACTTGTAGAAATAGATTTATTATTATTATTATTATTAAACCCTTGTCCTTGGAAGGTGTCCTTGGAGCAGTGTCCTTGGAAGGTGATGGGCTCAGCTGTCTCTCCGTTTAAGGGGAAATAAATGGTCCTTATTTTCCTTGGCTATTTTCCCTCCTGCGTCACTGGACGTTCCTTCTAATTTCGGAGGCGATAATTGGAAATTATACTGAAGACGGAGGAAATAGTGTATTGGGTGTTGTCATGGCAACTGGACACTTTTAATGCTTTTAATGACGCGTTGGCTAATGGAGTTTATTTTTTTATATAGAATTGTAGGCCTATCTGACCAGAAATTTCTCTGTGTTTGTTCCTAAGCACGATGATTAGAGACCTGTCTAACATTTGAGTGTATTGTAGAAACGTTTCGCCTGCATAAACAGGAGTCTTCAGTCAAATACAGATAAAAATAACACTGGAGGTCCTTTGTATATACTGGTTCCCACCTTCGCGCTTGTGTGTGACTTGTAAATGGTCCTGGTCGGAGCGAAACGTCGTCATACGTTTCTCTCTCCTATGTGAGGGCTATTTGTGTGTTGTTCCAGTTACGGTATTCTTTAGTAGTTGTAGTAGTAGTTTCGAGTTCATCAGTCCCTTAGCTATGGTAGGTGGTCAGTCCCTCAGCTTTGGTAGATGGTGGTCATTCCCTCAACTATGGTAGATGGTGGTCAGTCCCTTAACTTGCTGGTATTTTGCACCAAAGAATAAGATATTTCTAAGTTAAAAGAGCCTGATGCATTTTGACCAGTCTCAGTGACCAGATTTTGTAAATACGTTTGATAGAAAGATACTTTATGGACAATTACTACAGAATCAGGGAACAACTCTCGCATCTCTCTGGATTTATTCAAAGGAAAAAAGTACAGAATTGTATTAACATCTTCCTCATAGCAAACGTTTCTACTTTTTTACACATTTTTTGACCTAAAATCAATATCTGATATAGCCTACATAAACTAGCAAAAATTATTATTAGTTTTAACCTGCTCGGTTGGATAATAGATATTATCTATCAGTGTTTTAGAAGAGAGTCTAAGTAAACGTCCTGAGGTACACCACAGGGCGTTAAGTAGTACATAAAAATAATAATAATCTTTATTTGTACATGTATAATTTTCATCTAAATTCTAAACCCACGTCACATGATAATAATATTCTTTATTTCTACAAGTACAAGGTATACAGGCCTAGCTGACATCAATGACATACTGCTATGTAGAAAATTAAGTCAGTTTTAACCCAGGATGCGACCCATATCAGCTTACTAACACCCAGGTACCTATTTTACTGCTAGGTGAACATGGACAGCAGGTGTCTTAAGGAAACACGTCCTAATGCTTCCACCCTTTACTGGGGATCGAACCAAGGACCTCAGCGTGTGAGCTATAAGATATGCTGATCACATGATCTATGCAATATGGCATGAAACTCAGAATATATTATCACCTATGCTTCATTATATCTGCATCTTAGACTAAGATATTAACAAAGACGCTCTACACATTTGTCTGAAGGGGGAAGACGTCAGCTACCTCACATTTTACAGATATCTTGATACAGACGGACTCCTCAGAACTCCATAGATAAGCTAAATGCTCTAAGAGCTACTGCTGCTGCTACAGCACCAACTATGGTGGTAATGTTGCTGTCTACAACACCAACTATGGTGGTAATGTTGCTGCTACAACACCAACTATGGTGGTAATGTTGCTGTCTACAACACCAACTATGGTGGTAATGTTGCTGCTACAACACCAACTATGGTGGTAATGTTGCTGCTACAACACCAACTATGGTGGTAATGTTGCTGTCTACAACACCAACTATGGTGGTAATGTTGCTGTCTACAACACCAACTGTGGTGCTAATGTTGCTGTCTACAATACCAACTATTGTGCTAATGTAAGAACAGTGAGAATGATGTACATAATCTATATTAGATATTTAATTGATTATGCTGCGCCTACATTAGCTAAGGAAAATTCTTTGTAGCCCTTGAAGCTAATGCAAAACGAAGCCCTGACAATTATTCTTGAGTTCCAAACCTACCAAGACCCTTAATATAAGGAAGGAACTTTGTGTTCCTAGTATCAGTGATATGATAATTGAGCTTAACTCTGTGCTTGATCTTAAAATTCTACGAAACGAACCATACACTGTCAGTACGTACAATTCTAAATGGATTTTATTTAATTATGTAACCCTTGAATTGTTTCATTACTGTATAGGCAACAAGGGCTGTTAATTGCTCCTTGGAAGATGTATGCAAGTAATACAGTATATTTTGAAATACCTCTCACGAAACTCATTACTAATAATCAATTTCTTAAAGAAATGCTAAAGTAATCTCTCAAGAAGAAATTTCTTGTCTAGCTTTTAGAAAGAAGATTGAACAAGTTATATACAGTGATGGGTCTTAGCAGGAGTCTACTGGCAGGGCTGCAACTGCTCTTGTTGTCACCTTCCTAGATAAGAACTATAGCAAACATGTTGAATTTGGTATAAGAATTAACAACCGGTCTAATACATTACAAACCGAACTGCTGGCCATCGTAATGGCACTAAAGTTAACTTATGGCACTGAACTAGACTCCTTGACTGTTACTCATTCTAAGCTATTACTGAAGGAACCAGATTCATATGACGATTCTCAGCAAATACTCCTCAGAGAAGCCAAAAATAGGTATACAAAAGTCAGGTGAAGAGGATTTAATGCTCAATCCTTACGGATTTCATTTCGCATTAAATTACCCTACACCGTGAACCGGATTTATTAGCCAAAGAAAGTAAAATAAAGTTAGAGGTTAGGTCAGGTTTGTCAGGAAACAGGACAAGTGTTTCCTGACGCGGGTCTTAGTTATGTGATGACCCACAACTGGAGCTTTTGGTCATCTGACAGAGGCCTTCCGCTGGCTTACCCCTCCACCTTTTTAAAATATGGCATGATAGAAGTTAATTATAATCTTTATCTAATTGGCTCAAGCATTAAGAATAATACTAGGAGAGAAGTAAATAATGAATTTGCATGTTATAGGAATACAGTTAGAAGTCTGAATAGATCTATAACTCACTATGATAACATGAACGTAGATAATTCTGTCTACAGAGCAAATTGCAATGTAAACAAACTGACTGATGTTGTAGTGGCCAGACTTAGGCTTAGCTACAAGTACTTGTGGCAGTTTGGTATATACGTAGACTGCTGTAGCCAGGCTACTGCGCATAGCAAATAAATACATAGAAATTATAATTACATTGAAATGATAATTCAGAATATTTACATAAAAAAATTATTGCTATGTCTCAATGGATATACATTAAATTGTCTTTATTCCCAATTTTAAGGATTACAGTATCCCAACTAACTAAATAATGACGTCGTATGAGGTGTTTTTCCTACAAGATTAAGGCTAAAGACAATTCTATTTTAAAAGATTTATTAATATAAATTACACTTTGAATAACGTGTTACAGTTCAAAGGGTCATTCGAATGATGGTGAATATTTTTTTCTTTATGTGGGGTCACCTTGGTAGCAGACGAGCAGAGCGACTAAAAAAAATACAAAAATTAATGTAAATTGTGTCGATTTTGGGGAAAATTGTAGTTAAATAGTGTAAAAAAAAAATTATCAGCTTCAGTGATGTGCTATGGTTTTGAGGCATCTCTTAGTCTTCTAGAGCCTGGGTGACTAGACTGTTGGTGCTAGCATCCTGCAGGCGTGCATCAGGTTATAAAACGCGTAATTACGTAGGTATTTATTCTCAAAATTATCATTCTATTCACTGTGTGTCTTTTCGTCTGTTTCATTATTCTGGAGTCAGTTGATTTATCATCCTTCAGGCATCCACCTTATCATTGGCCTTGATAAGGGTCTTGATAATGGCCTTGATAAGGGTCTTGATAATGGCCTTGATAAGGGTCATGATGATGGCCTTGATAATGACTTTAATAAGGGTCTTGATAATGGCTTTGATAGTGGCCTTGATAATGATCTTATTAAGGGTCTTGATAATGGTCTAGACATAATCTAAGAAAGACCGAAATAGTGAAAAAAATCCTTCCCAAATTTATATGAAAATTGTGAAAAGATCAAGCTTTGTAATTGTGAATTTTATTTTGTGTAGTGTTAGAGTGTAGGGATTCGTATGATAGTGGTGGTGGTGGTTGTGGTTTGTATGGTGGTGGGTGTTATGGCAGTGGCTTGTATGATTGTGGTAGTGGCTTGTATGATTGTGGTGGTGGTTTGTATGATTGTGGTGGTGGTTTGTATGATTGTGGTGGTGGTTTGTATGATTGTGGTGGTGGCTTGTATGATTGTGGTGGTGGCTTGTATGATTGTGGTGTTGGCTTGTATGATTGTGGTGGAGGCTTGTATGATTGTGGTGGTGGTAGGGGCTTGTATGATGGTGGTGGGTATTGTATAGTGGCTCTTATGATGGTGGTGGTGGGTGTTGTGGTAGTGGCTTGTATGATTGTGGTGGCAGTAGCTTGTATGACGGTGGCTGTTGTCGTAGTGGCTATGGCAGTGGTGATCTACTGACTAGTGTAGTGGAGGGTGGTGACTTGTATGGTGGTAGTGGCTTGTATTATTGGGGTGGTTGTGGGGGGTGGGGGTGTCATATACACAAATATTCTACCAACCTCATATACAATTTCCACATCCATACATCAACACCAAAATGAAACGCAGATCTATTATTCATAAGCATACAAAGACATACATAAACGCAAGCATGTATGCATACACACTCATGCATATAAAAATATACAAAATACGAATTAATTTGCCTTTTAATTATTCCGAAACTCATTGTGTATACGATCGGAATATAATCGCTGATATTAACAGTTTTAATACCAGCTATTGTTATCAAACTATAAGGCTATTGTTAAATACATTAGTATGCTCAAAAATAACCCTCCCGGAAACACAAACTCAGAAGATTAATTGAGTCTGTATATTTCGATCCCTTTCTGGGATCCTCTTCAGAAGATATGTGAAATGAGAACGAGAATATAAAAGGGAGGTAGCACCTCACCTTGTACAAGTGAATGGAGAGAATTGTCAACCAGTATGTATATGCTGTTACGTATGTGTCCGTAGGGTAAAAATTATAGGTTTATCATATTTTCACACTAGATAGGCCTATACACAATCCGCACACAAGTTTTGGCGTTTCGGTCCGACTTGAAGTATTTACAAGTCACACTAACGTATGAAGGTGAGGGAGCCAGAGAGGAAGAGAGAGGGACGGGACAAGGAGAGGAAGAAAGGTAGACCTGAAAGAGAGGTAGAGGTAGATAGACCTAAAACATCTGGGGGATGTAAATGGTTGCTTCTGAGGTTTGAAGCCTATCAACTACACGAAGGCTATTAAGGCTATTTGTCACCTGTTTACCATACAAGAATACTTTAATCACCTAAAATAGGTATTAAACTGTGTTTTCAGTGTATATACACTGAGAGACGTATACTTCAGGGTGTATATATTCTTAGCTGATGATTTGTTGACCATAAATTGGTACCACAAAAGTGTGTGTATATATTTTACCCAATAATTGATTAGTTTTAGCAATGGCATGTTACCCAGGATATGACTTCCAGTGTGTGTGTGTGTCTCTCTCTCTCTCTTTTTAGACAGGGTTTGATAAGGTTAGGTTAAGGATTCCTAACTTTATTGACAAGCTATTGACAACTTAAGGATCTCTCTCCTATATATACTATATATATATATATATATATATATATATATATATATATATACAATCACTAAACTAGTCTTGAAATAATCTCTACATGTTCTAACACACGTTTCCATGACATAGTTTCTTGCTTTACCGAAAAAAACAGTCACCTCACACATGGATAAACAATTGCTGGTGTGGCCACAGAGTGGTGAATACTCACTGGATGGCAGGGGAAAGCGAGACATAAACTGAAAAAAATACCAGAGAGATGTGTGTATGTCAGTTGTGGGGGGTTGTAGGAGGCTCCAGGTGTGAAATATCCATTCGTTGGAGTCGGCTACACTGTCGGGGTCGTAGCTGGAAAATTGATCTTACATTTATAGTTCTGGTCTCTAAATATCAGCGGCACTACGACCCAGCTACTGGCGTTGTAACGAGGTGGTTCTTTATTTAGCGAGACTAGAGAGAGAGAGAGACGGTGGTGAGAGCCAGGCATTCTCTGCCCCCCTTGGATGTTAGAGATAGACAAACCCAGTGGGACTGACCCTGTGGTTTCCAGCACGTGTTTTGCTGGTGTATGTGTGTGTGTGTGTGTGTGTGTGTGTGTTTAACTTCATTTATCAGATTCTCTCTCTCTCTCTCTCTCTCCATTTTAGCTTTATCATCATTGAATTGACCTCTACTACGTGAAAATTAAGACACTCTTAACATAACATTTCGCCCATGGCTGGTCTGTATCAAGTATAAAGCCTTCGCTTGGGCGAAACGTTGTATCAAGAGGATTCACTGCTACCACCTTCTTTATTTTTACTTGTCGACTTTTTGCCACTTTTGACCAAAACATTCCATTTGTTCACTATTCTCATACTAAAGGAATTCATTCTATGTTATGCTGATGTCTTTTAGCTAGTGTTTTCCAGTGGTTCTCTCGTTCTGTTTTCGTTCTAGCTTAATTTCTTCGTCCTAATCAACATTGTCTGTCTCTTGAGTATCTCAAGAGCCGTAATCATGTCTCCTCTGGTTCACTGGTCCTCCGGTTCACTGGCTCTGGTTCATTGTTTTTTTCTCTTATTCTTCGCAGTTCTGGGTTCTGCCTTGTGCCAAGTCTTATGCGCATGTGGCCCTTCTAGGAAATGAATGCGGCCCTCAGGTGAAATTATGAATTCAAAGTGTCAACAGTTACAAAATATTAGTTATTATTCGTAAAGATTACCAAAAAAAATACAAAAATGTGGCCCTTCTTTAAATTGGGCTTTTCAGATTGGCCCTCTCATACTAAAAGGTTATGGACTACTGCTTTACAATGACTCGTAAGAACATTAGCTGTCAATGGTAATATATTGATTTAATTAGTCGTAAAAGCAGTTTCTTGTATATTTCTCCTCTGTTATTCAGCATATCTCACCATTATCTGTTACAATCTTTCAGTTATTTACTTCTCAGATGGTGCTTTCTCTGTGGTATCCGTCGTAGGTATTACTCTCCTCGGGTCTGCCTCTCAGGTGGTACTCTTCTGGGAGTCCTCACAGATGGTACTCTTCCTTTGATCTACCTACTTTCTAATCACATACCTATCGTCTTTGTATACATTAAATTATAAGAAGTTCTTGTGAACAGGCCTAAGCCTGGCTATTGCAACATCAGACTGTTTACATTGCAAATTGCTAAGTAAATGTGTTTACGTTCAGGCTTTCGTAGCAAGTTACAAATATATTGAGCCTTCTAGCTCCCTTCCTATGATTTTCAGAATCCTCATTCACTTCTCTCATAAAATAATTTATAATTCTTAACACAGATCCAAAGTATTTTCTTTGGATAATTTCTCAGCTTTATCATGTAAGAATGATTAATTGTATTAATGTTGGTAGAATTACCTACAATAGACACAAGTGCAACTAATGTGACATTTTTCCTCTTACCTAACAAGAATGATTTAATGTGGGGAGAAATCAATAAGAATTGTACACTAGTTCCTTTCTCTGATTTTTTAATATAAACTGAAGATTAAAACTCACATTACCATTGCTGGAAAATTTGACAAATAACCCACATTTAGAGACGTTAATGACGTTGTGACTTGATAATGACTCAGACCGAAAGGAAATCTAAAGCTGCCTCTCTCAGTACCTTTTTTTGTGAATTTACGTGAATTGGATCATAGTAATAAATATTGCATGAACAATTTACCCCTCGTTTAAGATTCGTTCAATAATACTTTCATCAAAATACCCCCAGTAATGAAAATGTTTATTTTCTTGCAAAGTTTACAATGTGGGGTTTACATAGTTATAAAATATTAATTACAAAGAAGGCCACTAGCAGGCCTAGGCATTTCGGCCCGAGTTACCTCAAGTTATCTCTAGTAATATATTGATTCGGTTAAGCGTAAAAACAATTTCTCATTCGTATATTTCTCATCTAAGTGTCAACATGTATCAGAAATTATATTGTTTATGTCGGTGGTATTGAGTATCGACAGGGTGATGAATTAGACACTTGCAACATCTGGGTATCTTATAGACGTTTCGCTCTACATTGGCTTTATCAATACATCACACGGACATAATGGGAGGACTGGAAATATATACGGAAGACAGTTTAAGACGAAGTACAGCCCCTCAGCCTAAGAGCAGGTGATGAGCACCGTAATCTTGAAGTATCTGAAACACCGGCAGGAAGACTTGTGTTTGTATACTGAAGTCAGAGGAGGTGCAGCTGACGAAGGAATTGTCAGTGGTAGATGGGATTTTCCAGTGGAAGTAGTAGGTCATGTCCAGTCTTCTTGACTGTCCTTCAGAGTCTTCAAGACTACGGTGGTCATCACCTGCTTCCTAGACTAAGGGAGTGATAACCTCTTCTTCCACTATTTGCTGTATATATTTCTATTATATCCACGTATTGTATTGATAAAACTACTTGAGGGCGAAACGTCTAGATTTAAAGATACCCAGATGTTGAACATAAGAAAGGAGGAACACTGCAGCAGGCTTACTGGCCCATACTGGGCAGGTCTTTCACAAATCCAACCCCTCATCACAAATTATACACTGGAAAAATAAACACATAAGCAGCATAATGTGATCCTTTATTGTCAATAAAGGATCACATTTGCTAAGTAAATGTGTTTACGTTCAGGATATCGTAGCGAGTTGCAAATATATTGAGCCTTCTAGCTCCCTTCCTATGATTTTCAGAATCCTTATTCACTTCTCTCATAAAAAAAAATTCTAATTATGTGTTTATATTTCCATTGTGTCGGTATTTTATACCATTTATTTCCACAAATTATACACATTGAAGGATAAACAAGAATTCTGAAGGGAAACAATTAGTGAAACTAGCTTTTACTGGGACAATATTTAGCTCTGTGTATATATAGTTTTATAGTTTTTTCCAGAGCACAACGATACACCCCCCAAAAAAAAAAAAGGTTGATTTGCAGTGTGTCGGCAGTACAACATGATAGTAACTAGTTTATTATGTACTATATCCATCCCTTGGCTGGCAGTGGCTAGTTTGGACACCTCATATCCATCGTGGGGGGGAAGCGTATATCCATCCTGTGTTATGAGCAAATTTTGGATATTTGCATAAAATGTTTGATGTCTTTTTTTTCATTAATAAGATATCTTAACATTTAGGTTATTATACTGTCTTAATAAGAACACATGAATGGAGGAACACTGCAGAAGGCCTACTGGCCGCCTTCTATAAGTGGACAATTAATCACAGTGTTCAAGAAAGTCACCATAAGGGCTGGCCACATACTTTGCATTTAGTGTGATCATCGTCTGTGTGTCTGGCAAACTGTCAGAAGTACTTGTAACCAAGCCTAGGCCTGGCCACTACAACATCAGTCGGTTTACAATGCAAGTTATTTCGTAAATGTACTTATCTCCGTGTTATTATAGCGAATCATAGGTCCAGTTAGGCTTCTAACTGTATTCCTATGACATTCAGATTCAGAATTTACCTCTGAAAATTATTTTTTAGGGCTTGACACAGACGTTCTCAAATTCTGTTCAACTTTTTTCTTATAGTTGTGTTCTTTGACTAATATTTCAGCTTTATCCTGTAGGAGTAATTCAAGGAGTGATGGTATCCATAACAGCTGTGGAAAAATAAACACTTAAGCAGTATAATGTGATCCTTTATTGACAACGTTTCGCCCACACAGTGGGCTTTATCAAGTCCCAAACAGATCTACCTGGGTGAAAAGTACGGTATTTTATACCATTTATTTCCATAATTGTGCATTAATTCCATTCTCTCTTTTTTAATAATTATAACTGACGTTTATAAGGAGCATGTTAGTCATTTTGTGAGTTTAGTGCCTAAAGTCATGACAGTAATTATAATAAATAATCTCTTAAAGTAAAACTTTCTTTAATATGCTTAAATTCGCCCGTGTCTCTGACCCATAAAGGTGGAGACCCAATTGTAATCAGCAGTTATAGAACAATCGCTAACTTGCTAATAGTGTCTAAAATCATTCAAAAAAATTAAATGAATACGTACACTTATTACTAAATAGAATATGCTTGACCGTTTCCAGTTCACTCTCAGGCCAGGAAAGTGTTAATGATAAGAACATAAGAAAGAAGGAACACTGCAGCAGGCATCCTACTGGCCCATGCGAGGCAGGTCCAAGTCACCTCCCGGCTTAAACCAATGACCCACCTAGTCATGTCAGGTCACATCCACTTAAGGAAGGGGTACGGCATCAGACCTATTAGCACAAGCTAGTCAGGTCCATTAAGATGCTAGACTGTCAGCTCTAGAAATAATGATTATTCAATGGGTCTCTTAAATGATCTAAGGAAAGAATTTGACACTCCAAATTGTCTTAACGCGATTGCTAACAAACCAGGGTACAGGTGGGATTAGAACCCATGGCGAGTGAATCACTTTTAATGGGTTCTAACCCAACCCGTACTGTGGTTTATTTAACACTATAAGCCACAAATAGAACATTATAGTATCAAATATCATGCTCTCACTTGTACAAAACTTCCACCTCACTGACAGTCGTCGACTATAAATATCTGGTTGTTCATTCCAATATTTATTAACCTAAATTCAACGGGGTCACCTATATGATTAAGACCCGTGTCAGGAGACACTTTACCTGTGTCCTGACTAATGTATAACAGCAACAGACGTGGACAAGTAACAATCAATAACACTAACTCATTAACACAAATTATCAACACAGAGGTGCCTCAAGGTAGGGTCGTTGACCCAATGTTATTCCTCATATACACACCTCCCAGGAACTTAAACGAGTCCTGTTTGTAGATAACACAGCATTTATCATATCTAATATGGATCCATTGTCTTCAATAACACAGTTAACAATATCGTAAATTTGTTTGTTGACAGCAGCAGAGCTATTCTCAGTTTTAACAAGACTTTCAACATGTTTGGGATTTAAACTAAGAATACCAATTTCCACATAAATCATTCACACACAGAAAGGCAAGATAATGGAAAATTTGTTAGAGATACGAATTGACTGTAACCTGAAATACAACACTAGAATCCAACACATACCCAAGAAAATTTATAAAACTGAGAATTCTATAAAAAAATTACGCTACTTTGTTCCCCAAATATTATTACTCACTATTTACTAATCTATTATTATTTTTTATCTCACTTAGGGTAATTGTGTTTAGAGATCCACGACAACAAATCACCTACAACCCATTGTTACCCAACAGATATCAGCTGTTAGAATAATCGACCAATGAGGTTCCAGACAACACACATACATTCACACACATTCACACACACACTATTCAGAACATGCTCAACATTCAACACATTTTCACTTATAACTGTGGATTTTATATATACAAAAAAAAAAAAACACAGAACGAACATCAACCCAGCCTCCGACTCTTCCTGGGGAGCATCCACTAAACATATTTACAATAAGAACATAAGAATGGAGGAACACTGCAGAAGGCCTACTGGCCCATGCAATATAAGTATATCCTTGATATGATGGTGTTATACTACGTGTGTTGCTTAACAAGTATAGAAATGCTATGCTAACAAAGGGCCCTAAATAAGGAACTACCACAATATGCATAAATTTTCCCTTCAGCTCCTTTCAAAAATAGTAAAAAATCACCTTCTAAATCTGACTTAAACCCTGCTTAGATTAAGTTAGACATATGTAGCAATAGCAACCCTGTGTATAGAATGTGACCTGACCTGACTAGGTTGGGGCATTGGCTTAAGCCGGTAGGAGACTTGGACATGCCTCGCATGGGCCAGTAGGCCTGCTGCAGTGTTCCTTCTTACTTATGTTCTTATTATAGATCGTAGCTGTTTATGGGTCTGTATATGCTGGGCTAAAACATGCGTCGCCTCAGAAACCAAAAAAATCGTGGATGTGTAATTCCAAAGTCAAAATACAGCAGGTTACATTTTTTTTATTAAAATACAGAAAAAGCTCAATATCCAAGGTTACAGAATTCAGAACCTCAACGACATTGGGTGAGAATGACTGAAGTTTGGTACTATAACGTCTTAGTTTAAAGAACCACTTGTTATATTATCTTATTTTAGACCATCAAGAAGCCACGCCATCTTATATTCAATCACAAGAAGCCACGCCATCTTATATTCAATCACATGAAGCCACACCATCTTATATTCAATCACAAGAAGCCACACCATCTTATATTCAATCACAAGAAGCCACACCATCTTATATTCAATCACAAGAAGCCACACCATCTTATATTCAATCACAAGAAGCCACACCATCTTATATTCAATCACAAGAAGCCACACCATCTTATATTCAATCACAAGAAGCCACACCATCTTATATTCAATCACAAGAAGCCACGCCATCTTATATTCAATCACAATAAGCCACACTATCTTATATTTAACCTAAAGAAGTAAATTACACATGTGCAACATCTGGGTATCTTTATTGTAGACGTTTCGCCCTCCAGTGGCTTTATCAATACAGATTCTAGGACATAACTTAAAGACAGTAGAACTATATACAAAAGATGAGGTAATCCGTCCCTCAGTCTTTGTAGATGAATGGTTCAGAGAACCGACAAGTTGATAAATTAGACACATGTGCAACACTTGGGTATCTTTATTGAGGAAACAGTGGCTTCATCAGTCCATATAAAGGAGAATCGTGAAGAACAGGAGTAGTTTGAGGTAATCAGTCCCTCAGCCTTGAGTCGATGTAGTCAGTCCATCAATCTTGAAAAGAATACAGCATATGTGCGTAGGAGAAGCTTATATACCGTAGGCAGGAGAGGTGCAGCAGTCGTAGGTGGTGTCACATTTGACCAATGTGGAAGTAGGTTGGGCACGATCTACTAACTTAAATCCATTATTTATGGCTCTTACCTTGTTCGACACCCTCAGTACTTTACTAATATCACCCTTGTTTATGCCCATCATCCACTTCGATGATATCTCCCCTCATTCTACGTCTCTCCAGAGAGTGGAGATTCAAGGCTCTAAGTCTATCTTCACACGGGAGATTCCTTATACAGTAAATCATTTTAGTCATTCTTCTCTGTATCCATCCTGTAGTAAGGAGACCAAAACTGAGCGGCATAATCTAAGTGAGGCCTCACAATGTATTTGTGTCTGTTTACAAGCTTCTCTGTCGCGCCTTCAGCAACTCTCAGCTTATTAAATGTTCTCCAGTTGTGTTGCAATTTCATTCTTGAAATATTTACAGGTTTTTCTTCCTTGGCTTGAACTACTCCTCGCGGAATTGCGTCTTCAGCGCTTCTACTCCATGTTCAAGGGCGTTCAAGAGTTCCTTTCCACCGCTTAATCTACGAAATTGTCTTGTAATATAAGTGTAACGATGGCTGTGTTTAGTAACGTGGTGTGGAGTCCCATTTTCCTCCATTAAATTGAGAGGTTTTGAGACTGAAATAGAATATTTTTTATCCTTTTGGCTTCTATTTTCTCGTGGTGAGATGCTTCCCCGTGGTCCATAATCTCTCCTTTGGTCATATTTCCAAACATATTGTGGATACCTAGAATTTCTTGGAAAAAACTTGTGACCTTTCAGCCACATGCAAATTCTTTATGGTAAATAGTCAGGTGATATTAAGATGTTTTTTAAGAGACGGAATTGTTTCGCCAAAGGTGGTTTCCTAGTTGCCTCTGTATTAAGTGTAGATGAATGCATATGTCTAATTTATCTCTGTATTAAGACTGAAGAAGCCTATCTTCGTGAAATGTAAGTTAGTTTTAGTCCTAATGGCGCTTAAGCTAACTTATGACACTGAGCTTGACTCTCCTTGTTACTGATTCTATGTCATCACTGAAGACTTTTGACTCAGATAATGACTCTAACATCATGATATAAACCATACCACGGGTGGGGTTAGAACCCGCGATCAGTGTGTCAAAACTCCAGACCGTCGCGTTAGCCACGGGTTCTAACCCCACCCGTGGTATGGTTTGTTTGCAATCGTGTCATTACGATTTCGTGAGTCAAGCCAGATATAGATACTCAAAAATCCGGGAAAAATTAATGTGCAATTGCTATGGATTCCATCACACATTGGATTACTCCTTCATGATAAAGTTGATATGTTTGCCAAGAAGAGCACCCATAAGGTTAATGTAGAATATAACTTTGGTATATCTGTGTCTAGCATTAGGAATAATATTAGGAGAGAAATAAATAATGAAAATGAATATTATAGGAATCCATTTGGAAACCTGAGTAGATCTATAACCCACTATGATAACATGAACGTAGATAAGTACATTTATGGAGCAACTTGTAATGTGAACACTGATGTTGTAGTGGCCAGGCTTAGGCTTGGTTACAAGTACTTCTGGCAGTTTGGCAGACACACAGATGATCAAACCAAATACAATGTGGCCAACCCTGTGGACACTATTTTGAACACTATGTGCTTAATTGTCCACTTATTGAGGAATATAGAGACAGTATAATAATCTGTGACATGTCAAGATATCTTATTACTAAAAATAAGTCACCAAATATATTAAATTTGCATGTAACAGATAACCGAACTGTAGACATGAATCCAGATGTACTCCTGTTAACCCTTTTGGGGCCTAGTTCCTATTCATTGTGTGCATCCATAGGCTCTTGTGATGAATATGGGGCGACAATAAACTAGTCACTTCGGTGGCGAAATCCTGTCTGTCGCGTTCAACAAAATCTTCAATAAATTTCTGACAGAAGAAACGCTTATCAACTTGGAGCATTTACTAATTTCTCAGGGTTTACAAAACTATCATAACACAATCGTAAACAAATCACGAAACGGATTGGTGTTTCAATCCAAGATGAGTGAGTTTTAGGATTCGCTTATCAGGGTTCAAAATCAGACTCGTTCCCTGGTTTCACTTCGGGGTGCCAGACACCATACCTTAATTATTGACAGACAAAATCCTTGAAATATGCTCACCAATCCATGTTTTTTCCCGGTTTCATTCACGGTCAGATGCTGTGATATTTCTTAGAAGACGCCAGAGACCTGCCTACTTCTACTAGTGAATCCCGTCCCCTAAAACGCCCTCGAGGTATTCCACCTCACCTTCGACAGTATTTAAGACTCCATTCTCAAGCTTCAGCTTCATAAGAACATAAAGAAGGAACACTGAAGCAGGCCTACTGGCCCATGCAAGGCAGGTCCAAGTCTCCTACCTGTCGTATGGGTTCAGATTGTTAGATTTGGTAATAAACACAAACGTAGCTTTTCTTGGCAACTTATATATTAGTGGATAAATATGGAGAGCACTCAGAGTCTGGTCGCCTGGCCTAGCTCAAGCCAATGCCCCAACCTAGTCAGGTCAGGTCACATTAAGGAAGGTGCACGGCATCTGACCTAGTAGCACAAGCTAGTCAGGTCCAGCTTCATATAGTTCCAGACCATGGAGCTGAACTCTTCTCCAGACTGGGGGGACTGACCACCTCATGTACTATTTCTCCAAGGTTAATGGACTGATTACGTCATCTTTATTTCACTAATATACCTACTGAATCTGTATTTGACTGAAGAAGCCTACTGTTTAGGCGAAACGTTTCATCAATAAAGACACCCAGCTGTTGAACATGTTTCTTAATAATCAGACGCGAGATTTTTTGATACATTCCTCTGTCAAATTTGATAATGAATTTGATCTTATTGATAATGAATAATAGATCTGAAACTTTCTCCGGCAGCTAGTCAAACTTTCACTCAACTTTCCCTTTTTTTCCTTTTTTCTCTGGTGCTTTCTTTATCTACACAATATCTGGTGTTACCCAACTGAAATCACGTTGGTCACTAATAATCCCCACGACGTTTCGATCCGACTTGTGCCATTAACTAGCGGAGTGTGAATAATAAATGGTGCAGGTCGGAACGAAACGTTGTCATAAGTTTCTTTCTAGCTGTATGACCCCTGTGGTTTAGCGCTTCTATTTGATTATAATAATAATAATCTCCCATGTGAGGGTTGTACAAGAATTGTATACAATACCGACAAGGTGAAATTAAGACACATGTGCAACATCTGGGTGTCTTTTTTTGTAGACGTTTCGCCCTCCTGGTGTTGGTGTGAAGAGCACCGAAGTCATGGAGGTTCTGGAGCAGAGGCAAGGAGGCTGGCGCTTATATACTAATGTCAGGTGGAAAGGGACGTGTAGCAGACGAAGGCATAGTAATGGAATCTTGATTCTGAGGACATGTACTTACCTTCTTCACGGGTACGACAACTACTGGTACCCATCTTTTTGGGTATGACCTACTTCCACTGGGGTATCCCGCCTACAAGTGACTATGCCCTCGTCTGCTACCCGTCCCTTTCCACCTGACCTCTACAATAAGAACACCCAGATGTTGCAAGTGTCTTAATTTCATTTTGTCGGTATTGTATACCATTCTTGTACAATTTGTCAAAGCTCCTTCAAGAGCGAAACGTTGCCACAATAAAATGTCACGTTAGTTACAATTGTGTCCTCTTGTCTAACAATATAAACCATGTTTACTGTAGTTAGGCGGAAGAATTAACAACTGATCTAAATTTCAAACTTATTTTTCTGCCATCTTCAAGACACAGAAATTAACTTAGGATAATGAGCTTAACTCCTTGATCATTCTTTTTTATCTAATCATTGAAACCTTACTTGTATAATAACTAACAATATGCTTATTAGAGAGGCCAGGTACATATATAAAATAAATCAGAGAGAAATTAATGTAAAATTACGGATATCACACAGGGAATTACTTAATGCTCAATTACATTTATTGGATAAAGGACCTTGCTGGTAAAAAATCTGAGTATAACTTTGGCATATCTGTGTTAAGTACTAAGAATTATATTAATAATAATAAAAATATTTGTACAGTGTTCGGTGACATTTAGCTCTGCATATAGAAAGCCCATTTAGATGCCTGAGTATATCTATAACTGGCTAAGATAACATGGACGTAGATAAAGACATTTACTAAACAACTTAGTGTATTCAGACTGACTGATGTAGTAGTTAGATTTAGGCTTAGTTATGAACACATGTACAACAGTTGGTTATCTTTATTCCAAAACGTTTCGCCCACACAGTTGGCTTCTTCAGTCGAATACAGAGGTGGCAACGGAGACAGCAGCAGTGGAGAGGTAAAGATGATGTGGTCAGTCCATCAGTCTTGAAGATGTAATTTGAGGAGGTCAGTCCCTCAGCCTGGAGACGTGTTAGGTTCTTGGTCTTTAACCATATGACACTTAACTGATACATATGTGTCTTATATATTTCTGGCAGTTTGGCAGACACACAGACGATGATCACACTAAATGCAAAGTATGTGATCGACCTTATAGTCACTTGAACGCCATGTGATTTAACGTTCACATTTTGAGGAATATAGAGATAAGCAACATAACCTGGGATATATTAATGAAAATAAAATACCAGACATTTTAAGTAAATATCCAAAATTTGCATTTAAGAGATGGAACACAAATTGTAAATATTCAATGTAAACCCTTTTGGGGCCTAGTTCCTAGGCCTATTGTGCATCCATAAGTTCTTGCACTACCGTTCACAGGATGGTTATGAGGTGCATAATGATCTAGCTTGTGGAGATTGAGGTAATTCGATCTAAGGAAAGGTCTAACCGCTTCAATTTCTTTGATTTAAGTTCTTCACAGACATCAAGGTGCCCACCTTGACGTGTCAGTCTCTCAAAACCTAAGTTTTGGTTCTAGTTTATATCTAAGATTCCATAAAAGTTGTAGCCTAGGCGCCTGAGGTCTAGAATATTTTATCATAGATCTAGAACACTGAAGGCTCTGGAAATTTTAATCTAGAAATTTTAAATATTGTAGATAAGAATGTTGAAGGTTTTTAATGTTTTTTATGTGATCAATACATCTTAAATGTTTATGACCTGAATGTTTTAGGTTAGCCTAAATGTTACAGCCTACGATGTTGAACAAACATTATTGTCAATGGCAATGAGGCCATGCAAGCTCTGAATTAAACATTATTACCTAGAAACATCTGAACTTTCAGTTAGAATGTTTATCCTAAGATAAGACACAAGAATACAACATTTAAAGCCACAACATTACGAGATTAAACATTTAGTTAGAACATGAGGCTTCAACATCCTCGGCTTCCAGTGTTTCTAGATTACAAAGTGCTTACGATAAAACCTTCTAGGCTTCACCAGTATTTGGCAAAAATGTTGGAAGCCTCAACATCGAAGACCACAACATATGTGATGTTTTTCATGCTAAGCTAAAAATATTCGGTTCCTAAACATTTTGGATCAGCAGATTACCTTTCGCCCTATTAACTGATAAAACTGAAAGAAGAGCGAAACGTTGTCGCAAATAAAAGCTTGCTCTGTGCTTGTAGAAAAATAGTCCTTAGAATGAAGCCTCGCTGAAAGTCAGAGACGTAGAAATTTAGAAATATCATAATATATGGCGTTGCAAATCATCCCTATGAACAAGATTTAAAAAATATATAAAATTAGCCATCGATAAAGATATTAGTAACCCCCAAAATATTTTGTCACCTGTTGAATACACTGTTAATCGTAGTTATGAGAGATCATTTACATCAACCCTAGAACCTAGTTTATACCCTAGAATCTGAATTTATTCCCCTAGACCTTATTTTGTGGTTTTTTGCTGTAGGCTGTTTTGTCGAAGCTTTAAATCACCGAGGTCTCTAAAGTCTACATAAAGCTGCCAAGCTTTTAATATCATTGTCTCTTAATATCTAATATATTTATCTCTAGGATAAAGTATTCAGGAACTTTACAGTACCTTTAGGTTTGTTTTATTTTACTGTATCATAAATATTTTTGTAAAAATAAGACCTGGGCTAAAATATTTTGCATTTTCGGTCTCTTCAAATTTTAAACTAAAAGAAACATATATTTCTAATCATAGTCTAGCAATACACAAATAACCCGCACACAAGACGGAGAGGAGCTTACGACGACGTTTCGGTCCCACTTGGACCATTTACTAAGTCAGTGTGAATTCGTAAATGGTCCAAGTTGGACCGAAACGTTGTGGCAAGCTCCTCTCCCCTACGTGAGGGTTATTTGTGTATTGTTCCAGTCACGGTATTGTTCCCTTTTGTTCTTTATGGTCTAACAAGAGAAAGCAATTATGAAAATAATGAGGCCAACAATCTCATCATTGTTCGTCTTACAATTAACAATACAATGAGCAACAATAATACATCACATGCAACAATGAGCAACAATAATACATCACATGCAACAATGAGCAACAATAATGCATGATATGCTAAGGTAAACCACGAATGCAAAAAAAGCCTTTTGGTATTGTCCATTAAGTTAGGTGTTTACTGAGAGCCAAGTCCAGATCTATCTGTTGCCTCATTGTATGTGCTATCAATAAATTAGTGGTATACCGTACCGACAAGATAAGAACTTAGATATATGTACATCAGCTGACTGATGATGTAGTGGCCAGGCTTAGTCTTGGTTACAAGTACTTCTGGCAGTTTGGCAGACACGGATGATCAAACTAAATGCAAATTATGTGGTCAGGCCTATGATCACTATCTTGAACACTATGTGCTTAATTGTCCACTTATTGAGGAATATAAAGATAGTATAATAACCTATGTGACATGTCAAGATATCTTATTAATGAAAAAAAGATACCAGATATACTAAGCAAATTTCTTAAATTTGCTTGTATCAAATAAGTGAACTGTACATATGTAGATATAAATCCAGATGTACACCTGTTAAGCCTTTTGGGACCTAGTTCCTAGGCCTTTTGTGTATCCATATGCTCTTGCGCTACCATCTATAGGATGGATATGGGGTGCACAATAAACTAGCCTCTTCGGTGGCAACTTCTTAAAAAATTTATTTGATAAAACCACTGGTGGGCGAAACGTTATACACGAATCTTATTCATCAAACTTCTCTACTCTGGACAATTTATCATAGACAAATATTCAGTACGAAAATGGGACCTAGAGTCTTTACCCAACATTTTTTTTTATCAGTGAATTTATCAACGTCAGGGGAAAATCATAACAGATCATTTTTTCATTGCAGTTCAGGAGTGTTTCGAGCATTCAATTTTTTTTAGTTTCGTCGACAGGAAGGAAAGAATCTCTGTTATCCTGAGAAAGACTGTAGTTAGTAACTGGTACGTAGTTTACATAGCAGTGGACTGTAGTTAGTAACTGGTACGTAGTTTACATAGCAGTGGACTGTAGTTAGTAACTGGTACGTAGTTTACAGAGCAGTGGACTGTAGTTAGTAACTGGTACGTAGTTTACATAGCAGTGGACTGTAGTTAGTAACTGGTACGTAGTTTACATAGCAGTGGACTGTAGTTAGTAACTGGTACGTAGTTTACATAGCAGTGGACTGTAGTTAGTAACTGGTACGTAGTTTACATAGCAGTGGACTGTAGTTAGTAACTGGTACGTAGTTTACATAGCAGTGGACTGTAGTTAGTAACTGGTACTTAGTTTACATAGCAGTGGACTGTAGTTAGTAACTGGTACGTAGTTTACAGAGCAGTGGACTGTAGTTTCTAGCTGGATGATAATCTTCAAAAACTAACTCCTATATTAAACCCAAAAACCGCAGGTAATTTGTTTTTTTCACTTGTATTTCCAGTTATCAAAATAATACTTAAAACCCTCTAATCACTTCACAGTTAATTAATTAATCAGGTGTTTTAAGCACTTCAATATATATCGTACGAGAGACGTTTTTCGTAGGCAAGAAATATATCAATTAAGAAATATTTGCATATATTATGATAAATAAAATATCTTGATAGTTCTCATTATATTCATTTTTTTCTTGATTCAAGAAATTTTAGAAAATTCTAACTTTTTTCTCGATAAAATTTCGATTTTTTTTTGGTTCAAGAAATTTTATATATTTTTTGGGATTTTTCTGAATCAAGTCTCATTTTGTCCATGCTGTGACAGCATGTTATCTGTAGCATTACCAGCGGATTTAACATACTTAACACTAACGAAATATAAAGGAATGCTTCTTACCAAAGGAATAATTTTCTGCCTCCCCCAAAAATCCTAAAGTTTGATGGCTCAGAGTGAAACCCTTTTAGTGAGTTGAAGGATCTTGAATTAGAGTGCAGGAACTCGCGTGAGAGTGACATTCAGGTACATAGGTGTATATCTGATAATTTTGTGTATAAGAGTTTTAAAATCTTATTATTTTTATATCATAATTACTGTAATTAATATTGTGTGTAAGAAAGGTGTTAGATTCTAGATCTTGCCCCCAAAGTGGCTGGTTTACTGTGTACCTCATAGCCATCATATGGATGGTAGTGGTTAGTTTACTGTGTACCTCATAGCCATCATATGGATGGTAGTGGTTAGTTTACTGTGTACCTCATAGCCATCATATGGATGGTAGTGGTTAGTTTACTGTGTTCCTCATAGCCATCATATGGATGGTAGTGGTTAGTTTACTTGTGTAACTCTCATAGCCATCATATGGATGGTAGTGGCTGGTTTACTGTGTACCTCATAGTCATCATATGGATGGTAGTGGTTAGTTTACTGTGTACCTCATAGCCATCATATGGATGGTAGTGGTTAGTTTACTGTGTACCTCATAGCCATCATATGGATGGTAGTGGTTAGTTTACTGTGTACCTCATAGCCATCATATGGATGGTAGTGGCTGGTTTACTGTGTACCTCATAGTCATCATATGGATGGTAGTGGTTAGTTTACTGTGTACCTCATAGTCATCATATGGATGGTAGTGGCTAGTTTACTGTGTACCTCATAGCCATCATATGGATGGTAGTGGCTGGTTTACTGTGTACACAAAAGGGCCTACGAACTAGAAAAGGTCAATTCATTAAAATAGTTAAAGTATTTTCCATTGCTCTTGCAGTTACCTTACAGATGTCTTAAGAGATAAACAAAGTTTGCTCTGGAACCAAAAAAAAAATTGAGGAATTAGTTTAAGAATTTTTTTTTTGTGGCATCGTGTCAATGTTTTCCACATTTAAGCCAAAATGGCTGTAAAAAAAAATTCTGCAAATTCTACAAATGTATTTTGGTAACTGAGCCTTCATTTGTTTCAACTAAATGTTCACATATAATTCACGTTTAGAGAGGAAGCCCCAGACGTTTCGGTCCTTCCTGGAGATTTATCAACTCTGTCCGAAACGGACAGAAACGTTGTCATAAATTTTCTTCCAAAAATGCTGGATATTTCGAAATTGTTCCTGCCTTGTTATTGTGTTCTTTCTGACGTTAAATGTTCTCAATGTTAATACCATTTAACACTGGTTAAATTCGGTCATTTTTTATTTTGTCATGTTTCAAATGAACGTTTTGAACCTTAGAGAACATTGATTTTTTTTTGGTAGGTAAGACACAGGCAACAGTTAGGCAACTTCATTGAAACGTTTCGCCTACACAGTGGGCGAAACGTTTCAGAATAAAGTTGCCTATGTGTCTTACCTACCAACCTGTCGGTATTGTATACCATTTTGATATTCAGGAATTTTTTTACATGGAATTTGCTTTGAGAATTGGGATACTGAATCAGGTCGCGAGAGACGTGCTAATACAGTACATTGATATCCTCTACTGACAACGTTTCTCCCAAGCTGTGGGCTTTATGAAATCACTTTTGTGGGTTGTCCAAGAACACTGAGCGAAACGTCACCAGTAAAGAATAGGATATAAGAATAGAGGAACACTGCAGCAGTACGAGGTCACATATGTGGCAACGTTTCGCTCCCCACAAAAATGTCGCATTAATTGCACATGTATCCTTTTACCTAACATTCTGTCGGTAATTCTACCAATATTATCACAACACTGCAGAAGTCCTACTGGCCCATACAAGGCACGTCCTTCTCAAAACCAACCCTTCCCACTCACTTAACTGTCTAACCTTCACCCGAAAGTACCCAAGAATTTGCTTCAGTACCTCAGGTACTGTTGAACATGGTACAAAATACTGACAAGTTGTTGATTAAGACACATGTACAACAGCTGGGTATCTTTATAGGCGAAACGTTTCGCCTACACGGTAGGCTTTTTCAGTCAAATACAGAGGCAGCAGGTGTACGTTTCACCTGAAGCCTACTGCGTAGGCGAAACGATTCATCAATAATATACCTGCTGCCTTCGTATTTGACTGAAGAGGTCTACTGGGTAGGCCTAGGTCTGGGAATCGGGGGTAAATTACCCAAAATGGGGTAAAACTAAAAATATCGGGGGTAATAAGACCTCAATAAACATATAAAATTTCACAAAAAAATTATTTAATAAACGAGGCAAATTATGAAAGTTATATTTAAAAAAAAAAATTGTTTTTTAATAAAATTAAAAATCTTATTGTAGGGCCCATTTCTTAAGTTGGCAATAATGTAAAACTGGTTTTGGCTCTCAAAACTGAACTTAAAATATGTCTGGTTTGAACAATGTTCCAGACTATGGAACAAAACTCTTCTCCAGGCTGAGGGACTGACCACCTCAAAACTACGTCTTCAAGGGTGATGGACTGATGACATCGTCTTCACATCTGTACTGCTTCTGTACTTGACTGAAGAAGCCTAGTGTGTAGGCTCATCATCCTGTCGGTGTTGTATACCATTCTAATGTTAACCTCTTGGGCCGCACATCTCTCATATTTAACTGACATCTCTGGCTATATGAATCCATTGATCAAAGAATTGCAAAGGGGAGAATCATCAGTTTTTTTACAGCCAGAGAAAAAATTCAGCGTTTGGATCAAAGCTTCTGAATTGGAGCCAGAAAGTAGAACAAAACTAAATATCTGACTTTCTCCAGGAGCTGTGACAAAGCTGCCTCTGTCACAAGCTTTGACACAGAGTCAGGTAGACATTGTCGGTAATTCTGTCAACGTTATTACAAGTCGATTATGAAGAGAAATTCTTCCCCAGATCCTGGAAAATTGCTTTTTCTCTCTTTTGTCTAAGACACAGTTTCTTAGATCATCGGTATCTTGACACAAGGATTGCAATAAACACGAGAAAGGTTCACCAACGATACTGCAAGATGATGCAAGATGATGCAAGAAATGCACATGACTGTACTTCAGAGTCTTCAAGACCACGGTGTTCTTCAGTTTCAAGGCTGAGGGACTGATTACCTCAACTTTTGTATATAGTTTTACTGTCTTCCAATTATGTCCTTGAATTTGTATTGATAAAGCCACTGGAGGGCGAAACGTCTACTATAAATATACCCAGATTTTGCAAGTGTCTAATTCTCCATCTTGCTGGTATTGTGTATTATACATGTACAAAGCACTTACGTCAATAAGGATTGGTAAATAATGGGTCCAGGGACTGTACCTCAACATTACAGAGGTACATAACGGGTCCAGGGACTGTACCTCAACATTACAGAGGTACATAATGGGTCCAGGAACTGTACCTCAACATTACAGAGGTACATAATGGGTCCAGGAACTGTACCTCAACATTACAGAGGTACATAATGGGTCTGGATCACAAAGTTTGGATAGCTAAACAAGTTACATTAATAATGAACTATACACATGTTTATATCTGGTCACAATCGTAATGAGTTATTGATGCAGACATGAATCAGGTCACACACAAGAAAAGGTTTAAGTCGGAGCGAAACAGCGTAACTTTACCCTATTTGTCTTCGTATTTTCTTCATATAGACAACATGAGGTCTCAGCTGCCCTCTCCGCAGGACAATTTTTCTTCGGAAACAGAAAAGAGAAGAAAATTAATATTTCCCTTCTTCGGTCTACAAATTATAGGACAATATCTGTGATATATTTTCCTTTGACCGCAACTAATAGATGCCTAAATTTTTCTCAGCTTGTACGAGAAGAATTATCCATCTTTGAGAAATATTGAAAAGCTGGTCCATCTTTGAGAAATATCGAAATTTTGGTCCATCTTTGAGAAATATTGAAACGTTGGTCCATCTTTGAGAAATATTGAAAAGTGGATACAAAGCTTATTGATAAATGCACTTTGTAATTTATATTTGGCACACGTGAAGCTTCCTTGTAGTGGGTATGTCTTTAATGTGTACAGGCAGTGGGTATGGCTGTGTTTAGTGGGTACAGTGGGTATGGCTGTGTTTAGTGTGTACAGGCAGTGGGTATGGCTGTGTTTAGTGTGTACAGGCAGTGGGTATGGCTGTGTTTAGTGTGTACAGGCAGTGGGTATGGCTGTGTTTAGTGTGTACAGGCAGTGGGTATGGCTGTGTTTAGTGTGTACAGACAGTGGGTATGGCTGTGTTTAGTGTGTACAGGCAGTGGGTATGGCTGTGTTTAGTGTGTACAGGCAGTGGGTATGGCTGTGTTTAGTGTGTACAGGCAGTGGGTATGGCTGTGTTTAGTGTGTACAGGCAGTGGGTATGGCTGTGTTTAGTGTGTACAGACAGTGGGTATGGCTGTGTTTAGTGTGTACAGACAGTGGGTATGGCTGTGTTTAGTGTGTACATGCAGTGGGTATGGCTTAGTGTGTACAGGCAGTGGGTATGACTGTGTTTAGTGTGTACAGGCAGTGGGTATGGCTGTTTAGTGTGTACAGGCAGTGGGTATGACTGTGTTTATTGCTTACACACAGTGGGTATATCTGTGCTTAGCACTTACACACAGCGGTATATATCTGACCTTGTGCTCACAGTGGGTATGTTTGTTTGTGCTCACAATGGGTATATCTTTGTGCTCACAATAGATATACCTCTGTGCTCACACAGGGTAGTATCCAGGCCTCCGACAGCGCTACCACTCCACTACGCCTCCACCATAACCAGTTGTAAACGCGTTCTAAATGCGCATGCTGAACAATTTGGTTACCTTCTTTAACAAAATAAGACCCAACTAATGTGTGGTCAGTAACTGCGCAACGCCTCATGTGTTGATTCCCTTAAAATATTCCATCTGCGCTCCAAAAGCATCTTGTTCTATTTTTTATTTTGCTGCCGAATTCGATAGTTCATTGTGGATTTTATGTCGTTTCTGTAAACGGTAGTAGGTAATTTATTAGGTAATTTATTAAGCACCTTATATCCATCTTGTAGATGGTAGAGCAAGAACATATTGATACACAGAAGGCCTAGGAGATAGGCCCCAAAAGAGTAAACAGGAGTACATCTGGATTTATATCTACATGTTACGTTTCATCTGTTGCAAGCAGGTGTTTGGTATTTGCTTAAAAATGTCTGACAATTTACTTACATTAAGGCATTTTGATTTTTTTATCCTTGCTTTTTCTATATTCTTCAATAAGTGGAGAATCAAGCACATAGCGTTGTAGTGTCCATAGGCCTGGCCACATACTCTGCATTTAGTGTGATCATCATGTGTGTGTCTGTCAAAGTGGCTGAAGTACTTGTAGCCAAGCCTAAGCCTGGTCACTACATTAGCCAGTCTGTTTACATAGCAAGTTGCTCCGTAAATGTGCTTATGTACGTTCATGTTATCATAGTGATTAATAGATCTACTCTGGCTTCTAACTGTATACCTATGACAGACAAATTTATTTTTTACTTCTCTCTTAATATTATTCCTGTTTCAAGCCACTTTCTTTGCCTAATTTATCAACTTTATCATGAAATAGTAATTCATTTCGTGGTGGAATCAATGAGAATTTAACATTATTTTTTAGTGATTTTTTTTAACTATTAACACCTAACTTCTCCAAAAAGCCTGTTAGTCATTATGTTATTCAAGCGTCTACAGTGATAACATAGTCGACAGTGATCAAAGAGTTAAGCTCCATGTCATAAGTTAACTTCATTGCCATTAGGATGACAATTCAGTTAGTGTAGACGCCCAGTTGTTAATTCTAATGCCCTACTCAACATCAGTCGTGTTTGCTCTAGTTCTTAACTTGAAAGGAGATAACAAGAACAGTTGCAGCCCTGCCAGTAGACTCCTGCCTAAGATCCAACACTATGTAACTTGTCATATATTACTAACAGCTCAGCCAGAAATTTCCTCTGATTACACTAGATATTACTAAAAAAACTTCTACCTTAAAATTAATGTTGGGTTTTAATTTCTCTAAAATAGGGTAATTACAATAAAAGCGAAGTCACTGTAAAAGTGGAGGTCTTAACTGTTCCTCTCATACTGCAAAATTAGTAATAGCTTCTATCATAGCAAAAGCTATTATTTTTAATTTTGTAGCTATTGTTTGTGTGAAGAATTATTTTCGCTTTTGCCCTTTCAATATTGCGATTCCTGCCATGGGTATGCTGACACAGAGCATACTGTGAGCATATCTCTAAGATCTAATTGTGTTCCATTAGCCTTGGATTCAGAGCTTTACCCGTCGGCTCTACGAATGTCAGATGACATTTCTTGCAAATCTATTTTATTTATGCTCACTGTCGCTGTATAACCCTTGTGGTTTAGCGCTTCTTTTGATTATAATAAATTATGCTCACTGTCTTCTAGCGACTTTTGTTTACGGGCTTTTATTAAATACAGTAATATTTTTTGAAGGCAAATCCTTAAGATAAAATTAACTAAGATTATCAGAAACAATCAATGGTCCTTTTTGTGTCTTTTTAACCAGTTGAACTCTTGAAATTTTGGCTTTTTTTTCCAGGGTGTTGTGGATTGCAATTATTCTCACCAACTTTCTTAAGCTTTTAACAATTTCACCTCGTCCTTAAAGAAGAAATAATTTGTCCCGGGAAAAACAAACCTGTAGCTACAGATTTATTATTTGTGTGTAGTGATTTTAAAAAACGGAATGTGTTCCTATGACTTCTTATATATATATACAAGTGCCTAATAGGTAAAACTTGCGATTTTGGCTTAAGTATCAACGGTCTTGCCGAAAAAGGCAAGTGAAAATTTCTGCAGGTCAGGTCATGTGAAACTGACCTCGATTTCATTTAAATACACTCAAAGCGCTTTTTCGCCTACGAAGGGTCAACCAGCGGTCGCTGTTGCTGCCGTGGCCCGCTGTAGTGCCAACACCTACCCTATAATAATACTAATATCTTTATTTCTACAAGTACGTGTACAAGGTATACAGACCATAGCTGACATCAATGGCATACTGCTAAGGTCCCAGGAGCGAAACGTTTTCATAGCAAAATGCCCTGACACAGGGAGAGCCACCATTGGCGAAACGTCGCCTTTATTAAAACGTCTTGTATTCGTGTATCTTCTTACCACATGTGCTTACACAAGGTGACCCCTGTACCATGGTGGGACAGAGTCCACGATGTTTCGCCCAGGCAGTGAGCCTTACCAAGTAACAAACTGACCATCTGTTTGTGAATTTACAAACCCCATGTTAGCGAAACGTCGTCAATGAAGGATGGCAAATATTTAACCACATTTCGCCCGTTTTTAGTTCGAAACTGAGTAAAAATTTTACAGTTGAAAAAAATAGCAATAAAACAGTTGAATCACAGACACGTAGACAGAGCAAAATTTGTATTAAATCGATGTTTTGGTCAGTGACACACTTCGCTCAGCGAAACGACGTCGTCAGCAAATGCAGCTTCTGCGTGTGTTTGATTTACGAGAAAAAGTATGTAAATAGGTGTAAATTATCTAAACAAGTATAAATTAAGTTGCGGTTATTTACATGTATTATTTATAGATTTACATTTTTATTTTCACCAAAATTAACTCACAATGTTAACTAATTATGCTTAAATGTAGATGAATGGTTCAGAGAACCGACAAGTTGTTAAATTAGACACATATGCAACACTTGGGTATCTTTATTGAGGAAACGTTTCGCCACACAGTGGCTTCATCAGTCAATACAAAGTAGAAGGTGTAAGGAGGAGGAGTTTGAGGTTATCAGCCACCTCTACGGCCTTGTGCTACACTTCTAACAAGATTGATGGACTGAACACATCGACTCCAGGCCGAGGGACTGATAACCTCAAACTCCTCCTCTCCTTACACCTTTCTACTTTGTATTGGACTGATGAAGCCACTGTGTGGCGAAACGTTTCCTCAATAAAGATACCCAAGTGTTGCATATGTGTCTAATTTAACAATTATGCTTAAATGTGCGTATCATAACAAATCGAAAGTTATTTAACTTTACTTAAAGTAATTTTAAAGCCAATTTTTATTTTTATTTTATTTTTTATTTTTTTTGTGGGTGGAAAAAAGGGAATTTTTTTTTAAGTATCTCGGTACTTTTTAAGTAATTTTTTAGGTAACTTCAGTATTTTTTAAGTGGGTTTTAAGGTTAGAACAGTTTTTTTAAAGTGTTTTTCCCCCCAAAAATTTAAAAGGTAGGATCCAAAAAAAAATTTATGCTATGTTTGTGTCATTAATATGAGAGTTTACGATTTAGTGGACGAAATAATAAAGATGGGTAAAAGATGCTGTCCTAAAGTAGTCTTCTTCATCTTCTTTATTTCCTCTTCTTCTTCTTGGAGATGCAAGTTATGAAAATTAGTCTAATTAATGATTACACAATCTCTTTCGAGGTTGTTCATTTTTACTTCTAAAATCTAGACATCTAGTAACGCCAGGAGCTATGAATCGACCCCTGCAACCACAACTAGGTGAGTACAATGACGGATCTAAGCAGGAGTACTGGCAGGGCTGCATCAGCTCTTGTTGACACCTCCCTCAATAATATTTATAGCAACCATGTTGAGTTAGGCATAAGAATTAGCAACTAGGCTTTTACATTACAAGCTGAATTATATGCCAATCTAATGGCACTAAAAGAAACTTAGAGAAATGATCTTCATTCCTTGATCATTAGTGATTCTGTGTCATTACTAAAGACTCTTGACTCTCATAATGATTCTTAAAAACGCTTATTAGAGAAGCCAGGTGTAGATATTAAAAAAATAAGGAACTGGGAATTAAAATTCAATTTCTTTGGATTTTATCACATATTCAATTAAACCTACATGATAAAAGTTAATAACTTGGGCACAGAAAGTATCTAGAAGACCAGAAAGTTGAACACAACTTTGGAACATGTGTGTTAAGCATTAGGAATATTATTAGGAGCTTGAACGTCTCAGGAATATTCATAAATACCTAAGAAAACCTACAACTCTCTGCTATGATTATAATAATGATAATATAACTCTTTAAGAAAACAAACTTAGATATGCACAATTACAGAGGAAATTGCAATGTAACACTGTGGTAGCCAGACTTAGGCTTGGTTACAAGTACTTCTGTCAGTATGGGTAATACACTGACCAATGTCGTGGTAGCCAGGCTTAGGCTGGCTTTGTAACTAAGCCTAAGCCACTTTAAGGTCTATTTCAAGTTACTTCTGGTCCGAAACCGATCAAAATTACCTCTGTTTTGATATTATGTCATGTATTATATCAAGAGATAGCAAGAAACATAGTTACTATTTAAAAAAAAATAACAGATGCACACTGACTGTCGCTGTAACCAAGTCTAAGTCAAGTACAAGTATTTCTGGCTCTTTGGCATGACTGATGTGGTAGTAGCCAGGCTTAGGCTCGGTTACAAGAACTTCAGACAGTTTGATATGTACACACTGACTCATAGTAGCCAGACTTAGACTTAGTTATTACAAGAACTTCTGGAAATTTGGCAGAGACACAGACGATGATTACACTCGGTTTGGTAAACCTTGTGGAAACTTTCTTGACTACTATTTGTGTGATTGTCCAATTTTTGGGAGATACTGAGATAGTATTATAACCAATGTGATATGTCAAATTAGCCTGTTAATGAAAATAAGATACCATACTTTTTAAACACGTGTCATATATATATATATATATATATATATATGCAAAAAGATCACAGTAATCAGGTGATATCAAAATATGCAAAACAACCACTATGAAAAAATAGAGAATTCCAAGCGCTGTGACTACTCACATTATCAAGGAACTATAAAAGGAAACATGACAAGAGGACTTATATAAGGGTGAGACTACACCTCACAGTCACATCACACTAACAAAGACTACACCTCACAGTAGCGTAACATCGCACGACTCTGTGAAGAGGAAAAACAAGAAAGGACCTGAAACTCTTCCCAAGAATTAAGATTAGTCCAATTTATCATTAAATTCTTCCCAAATTTTATTAATTATAAAAGAATCCAATTTATATAAACCAAAAGAAATATTCATATTATTTTCAAAACTGCTTTTAATGAAACATGATTCTATTATATTCCTCTCAACCATGGACTTGCTTGATACAACCTTCTCAGCATTTTGAAAATCAATTGGATGGTTAAAGTCTTCACATGAATAAATAGAGCATTAGAATCTTGTTCAGTTCTAATGCTATATTTATGTTGTTTTAATCTTAGTTCAAGACTTTTACCAGTTTGACCATAATAAACTTTATCGCATATTTTACAGGGAATCTTATAGACACATCCGTCAGCATTTTGGGGGAATTTTTATCAAAAGTCTTTTTACTGTATCAAGATTTTTAAATACAACTTTGATATTAAAATTCTTAAGAAAGGAAGGCATATCAACCAAGTTCATGATAAGGAGAACCAACATATTTTTGGTTGAATAAGGTTGGTTGTCCCTTTTGGGATTGTAAAAAGTATTCCTAGCTATTTTAAAAGATTTATCAATTATGTTTCTAGGTATTTTAAATCATTAGCTATTTCATAAATTTTAGAGATTTCTTCATCTATGAACTCTGGACTACAAATACGTAAAGCTCTCAAAAACATTGAAGAAAAAACCGACACTTTAACTCTATATTGATGTGAAGAGTAATAGTGTACATAGGAACAATTATTTGTAGGTTTTCTGTAAATTTTAAATTTAAAATCAATGTTACCCTTAATAATAAAAACATCTAGGAAGGGCAATGAGTTATTTACTTGAATTCAACAGTAAAATTTATAGAATGAGCTAAGCTATTTAATTTAACAAGGAAATGGTTTATGTCTACATTCTTAGGGCATAAGGCACAAAATATCATCAACATATCTATACCACTTAGCTCTATTGGGAAGGATAGTGTTAAGCAATCTTGTTTCGAAAATTCCATATATAAGTTACTAAGAACAGGTGAAAGAGGATTGCCCATTGCCATACCAAACTTCTGGTGTAAAACTCATCATTAAATACAAATTTTGCATCAACAATACAAAGTTTAATAAGTTTAATGATAGTAGGAACTGGCAATGGTAAATCATAATTAACCAGTTCTTCAGATAAGAAACTTAGTAAATCATCAACTGGAACTTTTGTAAACAAGGAGGTAACATCAAAACTAACCATATTGAATTCATTTAAATCAGTCAAGGTGCTTAATTTATCAACTAAATCTAAGTTGTTTTTAACATTAAAATTAGAAATTTTCCAACAATTGGGCTCAAAATATCAACAAGCCACTATTTTTTCATAGTGGTTGTTTTGCATATATATATATATATATATATATATATATATATATATATATATATATATATATATTGCTAGTTTATTTTATTTTATTGGTAATAAAATTGATAGTTTTGGATGAACATTTTTGTAAATATTGAGGCATTACGACTGAGTTTCGCTCATTGGGAGCTTTATCAAGCTTAGTTGGCGAAACGTAGCCTCAGTAAATATCTTATTAGTCGTTATTTGTGTTCATTTACCGGGCCAGTGCACCGCTGTACAAGTCTGGTTCGAAACGTCGCTCTGCCGACAAGAAACAAACTTTTATTAGGGCAACGTTATGCTCTGATGAAGTTCTACAAAGAGCAAAACGTTGCCCTGATAACTCTTTCTGCAGCTTACGACTGTGCTGACTTTGCCATGATTTGCAACTCTTAAAAAAATAATTCGGATATTTTTTGATGGGTAAAACACAAATCAAGCCACGTTTCGGTCCTTGATGGGCCATTTTAAAGCCACGTTTTGGTCCTTGACCACTATCAAGTTGCGTTTCGGCCCTTCCTGGATCCTTATCTAGCCAAGTTTCGGACCGAAACGTCGTTTGTCTGCTATGTGTTGGTTTATTTGTGTATAGGTACGTTTCGCCCCTTCCTGGACAATTAAGTCACGTTTCGATCCATCCTAATGCTGACCATTATTACCACCTTAAAGTATTACAAGCACGTATATTTCTACGTTTCGATCAAAAGTAAGCTTGTCTTCATGACTTATTGATCGAAACGTTGTCTAATATTTTTGTGTTATGACCTATATATATATATATATATTTTAATATCACGCTTATTATTATTATAATAATAAAAATACC
>WNWK01000754.1:52500-95000 GCA_009830355.1 Cherax destructor
GACCTTCAAGATTCTGAAGCATCACCAGGTGGACCTTCAAGATTCTGAAGCATCACCAGGTGGACCTTCAAGATTCTGAAGCATCACCAGGTGGACCTTCAAGATTCTGAAGCATCACCAGGTGGACCTTCAAGATTCTGAAGCATCACCAGGTGGACCTTCAAGATTCTGAAGCATCACCAGGTGGACCTTCAAGATTCTGAAGCATCACCAGGTGGACCTTCAAGATTCTGAAGCATCACCAGGTGGACTTCAAGGTTCTGAAGCATCACCAGCAACACGTGGTGTTGCATCTAACTTTGTATAAACAGTTTATAAACAATACAATGTTGTGACATTGTATTGTTTAAGAATGTTTTTCCTCCAGGGTCGAGTGGATGACCACGTGGTCTGCATTGTCTTGCATTCAACACCACGTGGTCTGCAGTGTCTTGTATACATGACCACGTGGTCTGCAGTGTCTTGTATACATGACCACGTGGTCTGCAGTGTCTTGTATACATGGACACGTGGTCTGCAGTCTTGTATACATGACCACGTGGTCTGCAGTCTCTTGTATGCATGCCCACGTGGTCTGCAGTCTCTTGTATGCATGCCCACGTGGTCTGCAGTGTTTTGTATACATGCCCACGTGGTCTGCAGTGTTTTGTATACATGACCACGTGGTCAGCAGTATCTTGTATACAACACCATGTTGTCTCCAAAGGCATGTATACCCCACCACGTGGTCTGCAAAGGCATGTATTTACCACTTCCAAATGCCTGTATTTACCACGTGATTTCCAAATGCTTGTATTTACCACGTGATTTCCAAAGGCCTGTATTTACCATGTGATTTCCAAAGGCCTGTATTTACCACGTGATTTCCAAAGGCCTGTATTTACCACGTGATTTCCGAAGGCCTGTATTTACCACGTGATTTCCAAAGGCCTGTATTTACCACGTGATTTCCAAAGGCCTGTATTTACCACGTGATTTCCAAAGGCCTGTATTTACCACGTGATTTCCAAAGGCCTGTATTTACCACGTGATTTCCAAAGCCTGTATTTACCACGTGATTTCCAAGGCCTGTATTTACCACGTGATTTCCAAAGGCCTGTATTTACCACGTGTTTTCCCAAAAGGCCTGTATTTACACGTGATTTCCAAAGGCCTGTATTTACCACGTGATTTCCAAAGGCCTGTATTTACCACGTGATTTCCAAAGGCCTGTATTTACCACGTGATTTCCAAAGGCCTGTATTTACCACGTGATTTCCAAAGGCCTGTATTTACCACGTGATTTCCAAAGGCCTGTATTTACCACGTGATTTCCAAAGGCCTGTATTTACCACGTGATTTCCAAAGGCCTGTATTTACCACGTGATTTCCAAAGGCCTGTATTTACCACGTGATTTCCAAAGGCCTGTATTTACCACGTGGTCTCCAAAGGCCTGTATTTACCACGTGGTCTCCAAAGGCCTGTATTTACCACGTGGTCTCCAAAGGCCTGTATTTACCACGTGATTTCCAAAGGCCTGTATTTACCACGTGATTTCCAAAGGCCTGTATTTACCACGTGATTTCCAAAGGCCTGTATTTACCACGTGATTTCCAAAGGCCTGTATTTACCACGTGATTTCCAAGGCCTGTATTTACCACGTGGTCTCCAAAGGCCTGTATTTACCACGTGGTCTCCAAAGGCCTGTATTTACCACGTGATTTCCAAAGGCCTGTATTTACCACGTGGTCTCCAAAGGCCTGTATTTACCACGTGATTTCCAAAGGCCTGTATTTACCACGTGATTTCCAAAGGCCTGTATCTAGGACTTGATCTCCAAAGGCCTTTATACATAAAACTTGATCTCCACAATCTCCAAAGGTGTCCAAAATCATCTTCACATCACTGCAATGCCTCTAACGTCAGCCATACACAATACACAGCCATATTCAAAACATGTCTGTCTTCAAACCGCATTAAATCAATGAAGAAAAGACAGGAAATAAAGAAAACCTGTTATATGTCGGAAAGAAAATTTTGCAAATACTAAATGCCTCATTAACTTTATAATAAACCACTTTAAATTAGGCCTAACGAAGAATTGACTTAAAATAATTTTAACCTAAAATTGGATTATTTTTATGTGGATGTATTATTGGCTACGTTTCGCCCACGCACTGAGCTTCATCACGGGCGAAACATCTATCTCATGCCGTCAGATTCTTGGTCGGTAGCCTTCAAACTGGGCATGTGAAATTGCACGCAAAAGAATGAGCCTCTATTATACGAAGTTTTGATCGAAACGTCGACCTTCAAGACGTCTCGTTCCTCTACCTGGGTAAGACACCAGACCTCTAAATCTCATACGAAATTAGTTTTTTGATAAGTTTATAATTTTACTGGTTTTTTTTCTATTTTGTATTACATTAGAGATAGTAATAATAATAATTATTATTATTATTGAATTATAATTGAAAAATCTCTATCTTCAATGCACAGTTGAAAGAGCAGGGGGTCAAGACTTTCACCTTGTCTTACCCCTTCCTCATTAATATAGGAATTACTGCTGTGTGATTTCTTGTGGGTTTATTAATGATAAGATTAATTTCAGATGGTGGGACTTTGTTTTATCAACTTTGTTGCCAGTAGAAGGTGACTTATTCGAGTGTATTTTGTCAGATGTATGAATTAGTAGCAGTTGTAGTGATAATAGTAGTAGTAATAGTAGTAGCAGTAGTAATAGTAGTAGTAATAGTAGTAGCAGTAGTAATAGTAGTAGCAGTAGTAATAGTAGTAGCAGTAGTAATAGTAGTAGCAGTAGTAATAGTAGTAGCAGTAGTAATAGTAGTAGCAGTAGTAATAGTAGTAGCAGTAGTAATAGTAGTAGCAGTAGTAATAGCAGTAGTAATAGTAGTATCAGTAGTAATAGCAGTAGTAATATTAGTAGTAATAGTAGCAGTAGTAATAGAAGTAGCAGTAGTAATAGTAGTAGCAGTAGTAATAGAAGTAGCAGTAGTAATAGTAGTAGCAGTAGTAATAGTAGCAGTAGTAACAATAGTAGCAGTAGTAGTAGCAGTAGTAATAGTAGTAGTAATAGTAGCAGTAGTAGTGATAATAGTAACAGCATTAGTAATAGAAATAATAGTAGTGGTAATGATAATAGCAGTAGTAGTACTGATAATAGTAGTAGTAGTCATAGTAATAGCAGTAGTAATAGTAGTAGAAAAAGTGACACATCTGCACCCAACTAATACACTCACTACAAACATTAACACCTCAACTGACATGACACTTACAGGTAAAGTTGGAATCATTATCATCAACAGCAGTGTATGATACATCAACAGCAGTGTATGATACATCAACAGCAGTGTATGATACATCAACAGCAGTGTATGATACATCAACAGCAGTGTATGATACATCAACATTTAAATAATATCCTGACGCTGCTACCCAAAAAAATATTCAAATCTCAAAACATAAAATTAGTCGTATAATTTTGTTTAAATAATTCTGCAGACACTCGAAATGTGAAATATAATTATATACGTCAGGAAGTTATATAATTACTTATGTATGAATGTTATATATATATATAATATATATATATATATATATATATATATATATATATATATATATATATATAATTGTTGTGCCGAATAGATAAAACTGGTCAATTAGCAAGAACTCATTTAAAATTGAGTCCTTTCTAAAATTTTCTCTTATACGTTTAAAGATATATTTTTTCCATTTATGTTAATGTAAAAATTTATCATTTTTTTCCAAAAGAACCTTAGAAAACTTACCTAACCTTATTACAACAAGCGCAATTTAATTTAGCCTAATCCAACTAAATATATTTTAGATACGTTTACAATAATTTAATAATAAACAAATACAATGAATTTTTTTTCGTTAGGTTCAGAATGATTTTTGCGAAAATTGTTGCATACACAAATTTTCTCTTGCCTTATTCGGCAAGAAGAGCGTTGCTATTTAAGCCAAAATCGCAAGTTTTACCTAATCGGCACGACATTATGAAATATTCTTTTCCAGCTAATTTTGTTAGTTAAAATATCCACTTTATTTAAAATATTTTCATAAGTCAATAGATATTCCATTGTCTGTTTTTTTTTTATATTTAGAATGTTCAAAAATATAATCTTTTAATACAAAGCAAAAGTCTGTTGTAGATAAGCCACAACTGAAACCTAAATGATATATATATATATATATATATATATATATATATATATATATATATATATATATATATATATATATATATATATATATAATGTCGTGCCGATTAGGTAAAACTGGTCAATTAGCAAGAACTCATCTAAAATTAAGTCCTTTCTAAAATTTTCTCTTATACGTTTAAAGATATATTTTTTTTATTTATGTTAATGTAAAAATTTATAACTTTGTACCAAGAGAAACATTGAAAACCTACCAAACCTTATTATAACAAGCGCAATTTAATTTAGCCTAACCCAACTAAATATATTTTAGATACGTTAACATTAATTTAATAATAAACAAACACAATGAAATATATTTTTTCGTTATGTTCAGAATGATTTTGGCGAAATTATTGCATACACAAATTTTCACTTGTCTTATATGGCAAGGTGAGCGTTGCTATTTAAGCCAAAATAGCAAGTTTTACCTAATCGGCACGACATATATATATATATATATATATATATATATATATATATATATATATATATTATATATATATATATATATATATATATATATATCCATAAAACATCACACAGATGAATCTCTAAAATTTCCAAAAGGCCATAAAATTATATTATTGGAAGCCTGGTCACAGACCGGGCCGAGGGGGCGTTGACCCCCAAAACCCTCTCCAGGTAATAATTAGACGATTCAAAAATATACATTTACTTTCATTATGTATACTAGTACTGGCACCTTTTGATGTGGAAAACTGACATGTTTAAACAGTGTTCAGATATTTGAACATGTCAATAGATGGGTCCATGAAAGACAAAGTAATTCAAAGAAGTTTCTAAGGAAGAGAAGGTGAATGATGCATTAAGACGTCTGTGGAGACAAAGAACGTTATCCATGGAGGTAAAGAAGGGAATGTATGAGAGTATAGGGGTACCAACATTCTTATATGGTTGTGAGGCATATATTGAGAGTGTTGCAGCAAGGAGAAGGCTGGAGGCAGATTCTGTGAGAAGCCTCTGGTTATACAGATTTATATATATATATATATATATATATATATATATATATATATATATATATATATTATATATATATCCCACAATTGACACCAGAGGTGGACCCCATCCTATATATATATATATATATATATATATATAATATATATATATATATATATATATATATATATAATATATATGTCGTGCCGATTAGGTAAAACTTGCGATTTTGGCTTAAATAGCAACGTCTCATCTTGTCATATAAGCACAAAATTTATGTATGCAATAATTTCGCAAAAATCATTCTGAACCTAACGAAAAAATATATTTAATTGTGTTTGTTTATTAAATTATTGTAAAAGTATCTAAAAATATTTAGTTGGGTTAGGCTAAATTAAATTGCGCTTGTTATGATAAGGTTAGGTAAGTTTTCTAAGGTTCTTTTGGTTCAAAATTAAAAAAATTTACATTAACATAAATGAAAAAAATATATCTTTAAACGTATAAAAGAAAATTTTAGAAAGGACTTAATTTTAGATGAGTTCTTGCTAATTGACCAGTTTTACCTATTAGGCATTAATATATATATATATATATATATATATATATATATATATATATATATATATATATATATATATATATATATATAAAAAAATTATACAAGTGGTTCTAAAAATTAATATCCAAGCTGACAACTTTTATGCTAAATTCCGCAAAATTATTTTCCATAAACTGCCTCAGAATACCTATCTGCATGACAGTATATATATACCTAGAGAGGTATGTATGTGTGTATATACACTGAGAGTTTACTTAAAGTCCCATTTTAGGTATTAAAAATATTTTTTACTGTTGGTAAACAGGTTACATGCAGTTTTAATGACATGTAGTAGATAGGGTTTAAACCTCATTAACTATTCTGGCTGCCACCCGAATACATTCATAATCTGTTATTCAAGTTTTTTCAGAAATATTATACAATCACTCAAGCCTCTAATTCCATTAATTTTCTTACGCAATGACCAGTTAAACGAATATATCCAAATGCACAAATTATTCATAAATACGAAATAAATTCAATTTATTCCCAGAAACATCTGGCCAGAGGTCACAATTAAAGAGCTTTTGGAAATTATTTAATTTAACAGTAACATTAAATGCATTGAAATGCGACTTGGACTTGCTTAGTTAGGCCAGTAGGCCTTCTGCAGTGCTCCTCCCTCATGTTCTTAATATTTTGTTGTATTACTGCATCAGCATCAATATTAAAAGAGGTCTTTAAATCTATAATTCAGTTACATGGAACGTCTTCATGAACTCTTGCAACAAAAAAAACAGCCACTTCTGTTTGCAACTGGAAATTAATATTAGGTTAGGTTAGTCAGGAAACTACAATTACTGGTGTATGTTTAAACAGGATTCGGTATTGATCCTAGCAAACGATTGGTCTTCAACTTAAAAAAATACTAACCTTAGATAGGTATTTGGTTTGTCAGGAAACAGGACAAGTTTTTCCTGACGTAGTTCTTAGTCATAAGATGACCCACAGCTAGAGCTTTTGGTCATCCGTACGAGGCCTTCCACTGGCTTACCTTTCCTCCCCTTTAAAAGTTATGGTTATAATTATAAGCATTTTTTAAATCAATGTTCGTCATCTCTCACTGTCATATTATTGAAAAGTTGACAAGACAAATGTGCAACATTTTTATGTCTTCATTGCAGAAAATAAAGACACAGCTGTTGCATCTGTGTCTTATTCATTAATTTTCTATTCTGTCGCTTTGGCTCTCTCTTCGTTATTCAATATTCCTTTATCTTCTTATCTTAATAAAAATCAAACATTTCACACCACACAGCCACGGAACGGATGGGGTTTGAATTCATGGTGAGTCCTTAAAACTCGCCATGGGTTTAAACGTCACCCGTTGCGTGGTTTACAGTCGTATTATTACTGATTTGTCTTTCGTTGCAAGTCTTAAACTAGCATTGATTCATTGCCAGCAAGTCTTTATAAAACGTTTTTAATCACATAGCTGATAGGTTGAGAGAGACGCAGAGAGGAACTTGACCGAGACGTTTCGCCCGTGGAAAGGCTTTTTCCAGTCAATGACTGAAAAAGTCTCTCCATAAGAGAAACGTTTCGGTAAAGCTCTCTGTAATTATCTTCATGAAACCGCCGGTTACCTCTGAAGGAATTGCTAAGTCAAATTAACTTCAGTAATCAGAGGACAAATGACTGTCGGCACCTTGAAGGGAATTGGACACGAATGTATTCCCTCAGGACACCTTTACTGAAGACGTTTCAATCCTTAAGACCTACATTTCCCTTTTTTTAATCCTATGTTTACACCTCTGGTTATCTTATTGGAGGAAGAAACCTATCCATTGTTTACAAACACTTGTGCAGAATTACGAACATAGATCAGTACTTTGCTTAAGAACTCTTCTCCCAGTGGTAAGTCCTCCTCTGTATTTCTGGTGTGCCATAAGGAGCGTAGTTTTGTTATTACATTGCACTCAGTAATACTCTAGTTAATACACAACTCACACACAGACTAGGATTTTTAACTGTGGGTTATTTGTGTATTGTTCCAGTCACGGTATTGTGCCTGGAACAATACACAAGTGTTGCGAAAATATTAGTCAACTTGTCTACATGTTAAGTAAAAGGACACAAATGCAACTAATGTGACATTTTATTGTGGCAACGTTTCGCTTGAAAAAGCTCCTGGAGAGCGAAACGTTGCCACAATAAAATGTCACATTAGTTGCATTTGTGTCCTTTTACTTAACATATTGTCGGTAATTCTACCAATATTATTACATGTCTACAGTACTTGTTGATGGTCCAAGTTGGACCGAAACACGAATTGTTCCATTCATGTTACTGAACCTTTATTGTTATTGAACTTTTTTTTATTGAACTTTTTTTTTTTGTTATTGAACCTTTTTTTTGTTATTGAACCTTTTTACTTTTGCTGTAGATTTATTTTCTCGAAAAGCTTTTCAAAACTTTTTTTCTATAAGCTACATAATTTTTACCGTCTGACAGTGTATGCTATATTTAGCACTTTTAATAGATAAAGTCTTAGGGATTATTTCAGTGTTCTTATTAATGTCCTCGGCAACTTTAGGAAGAATTAAAGCAAATAAAGCCCAGTGCCAGGCATCTTCCTGTAAGAATTTGTAAATTTAACTTTATTTTTCAGAGTTGGATTCCCCATGCATTTCTAAAAGATCAATAAATCTTTTTTCGTATCTCGTCAAGGTCACCAATCCATCAGAGATTTTTTCCTCAATAAATTACATAAATGTTCAATTAGCAATCTTAATTTAATCGTGAGAATAGATAGACTATATAACATCAAACAGGGAGTTGTGAGGATTAGCAGAATTAATAAAACATAAGACATTGTTGATAACGGTTACCATAACAGCCGTAGTTGTTGTATTACAGTATTATTATTATTAGTAGTAGTAGTAGTAAGTAGTAATAGCAGTAATAGCAGTAGCAGTTGCCCAAGCATTTCAGTACTTCGTAATATATGTATTTTTAATATATATATATATATATATATATATATATATATATATATATATATATATATATTATTTCTACGTCCACAGCAGGAATCAAACCTGCAAACTCTGTATCAGAGTACACAGTACTTTACCACGGAGTACTGTGTACTATGATAAGTTTGCAGGTTCGAGTCCTGCTGTGAACGTAGAGTCAATGTTTGTAAATAATTTCGCCTGTTTGCGAATTGTTAAGCATACATATAATATATTAGGAAAATAAAATCCACAGTACCATGACTGGAACGATTCACAAACAGTTTGGCGAAGAAACATTAAACGACGTTTCGATCCCCGTTGGACTATTATCAAGTCACAACTGAGAGGTGATGAATTTTTTTTAACTGGTCTGTCTTCTAATTTCTGACCATTTTTTCTCATTTTTTTATTTGATAATTGTCGAAGATGGATCGAAACGTCGCGTAAAGTTTTCCTCTGAAATGTAAGATAGTTTCATACCATTTTCTTCATAGTATCTGTATTATTCACTTTATTATTCACCACTAGACACCTTCCAGTTATGTATCTAGTGTTGAATAAGGAACCTAGTCTAACTAGCCCATACTAGGCAGGTCTTACTCTGCCGTAGATGAGTACGTCACATGTGCATACTAGGAATCTCTCTAAGAAACGTTTCGCCAAATACAAAGACGAATTATTCCTGGAAATATGATACCTGTTTGATACTGCAACATGATACCAGTTTGATACTGCAACATGATACCAGTTTGATACTGTAACACTCTGGTATCTTGATTATGAGCGACTCTTGCTTACGACAGTTTAGGATGACCTGCTTCCTTTAGTTGACCCAGGTGACCCGTGACCCAGGTCACCCGTGACCCAGGTCACCCGTGACCCAGGTCACCCGTGACCCAGGTCACCCGTGACCCAGGTCACCCGTGACCCAGGTCACCCGTGACCCAGGTCACCCGTGACCCAGGTCACCCGTGACCCAGGTCACCCGTGACCCAGGTCACCCGTGACCAACCTTTCTATATATTAACCTCTGGAAAGTATAAAAGGCACACACTAGTTTGTGGCTAGTTGATGGTACAAGTCGGACCGAAACGTCTTCATAATTTTCTTTGTGCTGGTTATTTGACCTTAGGTCAGCTGTTTCTGCTGTAGGTTGAGGGACTGATCACCTAGCACCTAAAGTGATGGACTGATAACATCTATCTACCTCTCAACTCCATCTGTTTCGTCTTGGACCAACACTTATGACTCCTGGAGTGTGATAATCTCTGTGATGAATGAAATGAATATTGTACAATATTGTACAAATTATGATGATCAAGAGCTCAAAAACTCTTTCCTAGACCTGACTGAGTTTTCTTCTACATAAAGCCTATATTCGACTGATGAAGGCTGCAGCGCAGGCGAAACGTTAAGTCATTCAAGATTCTTAGTGATATACCTGTGTCTTATTAATTTATTGGTATTTTATTCCATTTATAAGACACTACATTAACTTATAGGCCTGTTAGGCAGGTCCTCCTCGCACTGCAGTAGGCCTACTTGCTCATGTTAGATACATCTTACACTACAATGGTTCTTCAGTCCCATGCTAGGCAGGTCTTCCATCCAAACAGTTTCCCAAAATATTAATTTAAGTGGCCCATCTTGGCAGTTCCACTCGACTACAACTCTATTGCTAAGCCAATACTTTTTTCCAGCATTTCATAGCAATATTTTTTGTTAAATTAAGTAGCAGAACTACACAGTTTTCAAGAATGCATTAGTAACTTAGTAGGTACGACTTTCTAAGAGTCCAGACTGGAGTGCTCTAGTGTGAGTTTATTTCTTTATTGCCTTCCTGACTTCAGGATACTTGTCATTATTACTCTTTATTTATCTGAATTTGTTGTCGCCAAATCTATTGGGCTAATAATATAATTTGCTAATTCATTTTTTTCTCTGGATTATTTTGCGTTAGTCTTTACACATTAGCCAATCTTGTTCGTTAGTTACCGTTACTTAACGTCATCTTGTGGTCAGTTACACTCTCGTTACCTAAAGTAAATTTATCATATGATAACGGTATAGCAATACCGACGAGTTAATAAACAAAGATACAAGAGTAACCGATGATTATTACCGAAACGTTTCGCCTGAGAATTAGGCTTCTTCTGTGTGTTTCGGAGGTGACTTTCACTAGTAACCTTTGACACCTTAGTTACCAAAGTCGTCGAGCTTTCTTAGATACTCAAGTTATTACTCTTTCAAGTAATTTTTGATATTCTAACTCTCTAGTAAATGAGCTTTTAATGTCATACATTAATGAAATTAGCGTTTGGTAATAATAATAATAATAATAATATTAATAATAATAATAATAATCGGTAATGAAAGAGCCAAAGGAGAGAGAGTTCTAATATATAAAAACTTTCTTTAATTTCTAGAAAATTTGGACAGTGTATATTTCAGCTTAGTCAAGATTAAGATACAGATTATTAAAAGTCGGTATTAATTCTGAATGTAATAGAGAGAAACGTTGATTAAGGCTTAACACGTTTCTCTCTACGTGGCCTGATAAACACTTCATTAAGGGAAACGTAGTATTACGTTCTTACTGATTATCTTTAATACAGAAATACGTAATGTTGGTCATTGCTTATTAGCGCAGTGTAAGATGATTTGTTACGAGGGTCAGTAAGGCAGCATGTCATGTAAACTACTAAGTCATTATGTGACTTGCACTAGCGGTCAGGAAGACCTATGTTTGGTGACCAGAAGTTCAACTCATTGCGTCACATGACTTATACCAGCGTCAGGAAGACCTATGTTTGGTGACCAGAAGTTCAACTCATTGCGTCACATGACTTATACCAGCGTCAGGAAGACCTATGTTTGGTGACCAGAAGCCCCACACGCTGGGTCATATGACTTACTCCAGCGTCGGTAGATACTTTATAAATACTCCTCCTTCCTTATTAAACTTCTCAGCTTTAATATAAAGCACATTAGTGCGAACAACCTGTTTTTCTCACTCTTAGCACAAGTAGGATCAAGCCTTCACCAATTAAAACAAAACCAATAATAAATCTCCTTTGATCTGAAAATTTATAAAAATAAAATATACAATAATAATAAAATATCAATAAAATAACTTTATGAAATACGCATTTTAACTAAAAAATCAATAAATAGCTACAACGTTTACGTCATAAAATAAAACAATGGCTGTTTTTACTTAGAGAATAAAGCAATAACTTTAAAGATTACTTAGAGAATAAAACTGAGACGATCAAGAAGTTTAAAAACTTTCCGGAAGTCTTTAAGAACTTTAAGATGAGAATAGCGTCTTAAGATGCAATTAATGAGAGAGAGAGAGAGAGAGATACAGACGTCATTTCTCTCTCACTTATAAGACATAAACTTAATCCCCCTTGCTAATACCTGGAGACGATACTTACAGAAAACAGCTTTAAGTATCGTAGAAATATCCTTGATACAGCAATCCTTTTCTCTAGATAACTGTTTCGCCCTTGATAATGGTCCAGGTTGGGGCGAAACGTCTGAAGACTCTTCTCAGATATGTGGCTCACTAGAGACTGGGATGGTAGAGGCTGTGCTCAAAGAATATTTCTAACAGATAGTGGATAAGTGTTAGAATGGTAGTGTCTATATTTCGACCTCCAACTGAGGTCCTTTTCAACAGAATATATAAAAATCAAACTAGCACAGGCCTGCTAGTTTATGGACACTCTCGCCATGGGGTTAAATTCTCTCCTAGCGGCAGAAACAGCGCTATATTTCGTTTTGTATAAAAAAAACTATCATCAGGTGACAAAATAAGAAAAAAAATATGAAAACGCAATTTTTTTTATGTTTTGAGTACTAGTGTTAGTGAGTTGCGATGCTGTTAGTTACTATTATACCAATTAGTGTTAGATTATCTGTAAGCTACGTTATTTTGGACCTTATAAAGAAATAAATTGCATTTGTATTAATGCCATCCACAAGTGCTGCCCACAGGTGCCTCCCAAAGGTGCCTCCCAAAGGCGCCTCCCACAATTACCAACTAAAAGTAATCTGAAAATAACCCTACGAGTCAACCGGTTAATATACATCACTCAGAGACTTCATTTTCGACAACGTTTCGAACAAGACTAATTCTTCATAAAAAACACCATTGACTAGACGTGTCTCTAGATCGAAACGTCTGTTAAAATAGTAGCATGTTTCCCCGTTACGTTTCTACATCCCCACAAGGATGAGAATACAAATGCTAGCCAAAAGTACAAGTATGTTAGATAATTAGTAATAATAATCATAATTTTTAAAGGGGGTGGAGAGGTAAGCCAGTGGAAGGCCTCGGTCAGATGACCAAAAGCTCCAGCTGTGGGTCATATGACTAAGACCAGAGTCAGGAAACACTTGTCCTGTTTCCTGACCAACCATACCTAACCTAACAGTGGTATCTCCTTGCTTGGATGGTGAAATGCATAGGAAGTTTGTATTAGACAAGAATATATACACCGAGTGGTGGACACCTCTCAGTTTATATGCACCGTAAAGTGTGTATACTTTGCTTAGAGATAAAAGTATCTTTGACTCGTTGAGAACACGTTTTATACAGTCTTTATTGAGAGCTTTTTTTTCTTTTGTAAACAGTGTAACTGGTTCCTTAATGACCCTCGTGTAGTCGATAGGCTTGAAACCGAATTAGCTTTATTAGCTAGACTTGGTGTTGCACAGGAATCCTCTTGACAAAATCCTCGCCCAATTCCTTAATTGTAAGCACTAGTATGTGGCCCTTGACTTTTATAAGTCAGGGTCACTTAGCTCACTACCACGTACGTTTCTGAGTCACCTGATTATTAAAGTTAGGGAGAAAATATTTATGGTTGTTTCTAGATTATTTGTTTATTGTGCACCTCATATCCATCCTGTGGATGGTAGTGGCTAGTTTATTGTGTACCTCATGTCCATCCTGTGGATGGTAGTGGCTAGTTTATTGTGTACCTCATATCCATCCTGTGGATGGTAGTGGCTAGTTTATTGTGTACCTCATATCCATCCTGTGGATGGTAGTGGCTAGTTTATTGTGTACCTCATATCCATCCTGTGGATGGTAGTGGCTAGTTTATTGTGTACCTCATATCCATCCTGTGGATGGTAGTGGCTATAGTTATTGTGATGTAGGCTATTTGTGCTATACATCCTGTGGATGGTAGTGGCTAGTTTATTGTGACTCATATCCATCCTGTGGATGGTAGTGGCTAGTTATTATCATATCCATCCTGTGGATGGTAGTGGCTAGTTTGGGTGTATGCGTTGCCTCATATCCATCCTGTGGATGGTAGTGGCTAGTTTACTGTGCACCTCATATCCATCCTGTGGATGATAGTGGCTAGTTTGTGTACCTCGTATACATCCTGTGGATGGTAGTAGCTAGTTTATTGTATACCTCATATCCATCCTGTGGATGGTAGTGGCTAGTTTATTGTGTACCTCATATCCATCCTGTGGATGGTAGTGGCTAGTTTACTGTGCACCCAACATCCAATATGTAAAAGTTAGAATGTAAGAATACACACAAGGCCTAAGATCTAGGCCCCAGAAGGGTTAACATAAGGTCACCTGGATATGCACCAATTAATTTTCCATTTCTTGAACATTTAGGATATTTACATCGTCTCTTACAAAGGTGCGGAGCACTGTATGACCTTGCTTAGTTATGATTATAATAATAATAATCACTACAAAGGTACATACTGCATTCAGTGCCTTTCTACTGCTCTTAATAGGAGCTTAAATTGTTAAATTATAAGTAAATAAAAAATTATGAATTAACGTGGTTTATACTTATAAATAATTTCATATATATTGATTATTGAATTATTGATCCGGATTATTCAGGATAAAATATTGATGAATTTAAAAAATACTTGGGATGTAAAAATGTAAAATTTGACATGGAATTCAATATTAAAATACAAAGTTTGAATTATATGTATTAGAAAATAAAAATTTGAATAATAGGATTAGGACACTGAATAATCCTAACATGAATGTGAATAACCCAAAAAGAAATAAGAATTAGTACAGAAATTTATATTATTGCTGCATAAATTTTGGTAAAATAATTTAGACTAACAATGGCCTTTAAAAAAGAAATATTTACTAATTCAAAGTAATAGTTTAAATATCAATATTAATTACCAAAATAAAGTTCTAATCTATTGTTGGTTTATTTAATTAGAATCTAGATTAGTTAAGCTTAACCCTGGATTATATACGAAGATTTTGTTGTGCAAACAGTCTGGATTATTTTATTTATAGTCTACAATGCTAGCGAAGAAATAATCACAATTATTTACGTAGGAATCGTCGAGTTAATAATCTGGATTATTTAACCAGACATCTTGATTAGTTAAGTAAATAAAATCTGGATTACTTAAGAAGGCATCTTTAAGAGTTAATTAAGTAGCACGGTTTTTTTTAAGTAATAATCTTGATAAGATTTTTTTAAAGTTCTTGATTATTTATATTAAACAAAAAAAATAGATTATGTATTTATACACACGCATGACTGAAGTATACACACGTATGATTGAAGTATACACGCGTATGATTGAAGTATACACACGTATGATTGAAGTATACACACGTATGATTAAAGTATACACACGAAAAGTATTCATATATATAAGTACAAACAAGCATGATTTAAATATACATACATGATTTAAGCAAACTCGTGTATGATTTACGTATACGTATGATATAAATATACATACTATGTATAAGTATACGTACGTATAAGTATATAATTATAAGTGTGATATAAGTATACATGTGTGTGATATAGTATACATACGTATAAATATAAGCATGATATAAGTATACATACATTTTATACTTAAGTATACATACGTACAATTTATACGTGTTTTTTTTTAAGTAGGCCTATGCTCTAGAGTAGGCTGGAAAATACGGGAAACGCGCCTACTAAAAGTGCAATAAAAGTAATCTTTGTGGCAGTAATGTTTGATAAGGGGAAGGGTAGCTCTAAGCCCTTGAATCAAGAGCACCTTCAGCATCAGTGAGCATGGTATTAAATTTTATTTAATGAACGAAATGAGGCCTTATTTAAGTTTCCATTAGATGTTTCGCTCCTGTAGTGGGCGAAACATGAATATAAAATTACCCCATTCCCATTCCAGAATTCCAACCCAAAACAAACACACACACACACACACACACACACACACACACACACACACAGCACATTTCCTTTGAGTAAAAAAATAATGGGCTTTCTTAAAATATTGCAAAATAAACCCATAACTGTGGGTATTGATCGATGCGCAACTATGTTAGAGCGCACTGATGTTGACGCAGTGGTCGCTGTATGCGCCCTCTCGTATCCAACACTGTGCGCAGTTCTTACCCTCCTCCTTCTTCCCTCCTTCTTCCCCCCCTCCTTCCCCTTCTTCTTCCCCTTCTTCTTTCTCTCCTTCTTCCCCTTCTTCTTCCCCTCCTTTCCCTCCTTCTTCCCCTTCTTCTTCCCCTCCTTCTTCCCCTCCTCCTTCCCCTCCTTCCCCTCCTCCTTCCCCTCCTTCTTCCCCTCCTTCTTCCCCTCCTTCTTCCCTCCTCCTTCCCCTCCTCCTTCCCTCCTCCTTCCTCCTCCTTCCCCTCTTCCCCCTCCTTCCCCTTCTTCTTCCCCTTCTTCTTCCCTCCTTCTTCCCCTCCTTCTTCCCCTCCTCCTTCCCCTCCTCCTTCCCCCTCCTTCCCCTTCTTCCCCTTCTTCCCTCCTCTTCCCTCCTTCTTCCTCCTCCTTCCCTCCTTCCCTCCTCCTTCCCCTCCTTCCCTCCTCCTTCCCCTCCTTCCCCTCCTTCCCCTCCTTTTCCCCGCCACCTTCCCCTTCTCCTATTGCTACCCCTTACCCTCCCCTTTCCTCTCCTTCCTGCCTCTACCCCTCATTCTTCCCTTCTTCCCCCCACACTCATCACATTTACCTGCGGAATTTAAGAATCAGCTGTTATTCCCCGAATTGTGTGATTTCTGGTCTGTGGTTCCAACATCACAATTACAGAAGTGTCAATCATGACCTTATGTGGTGCCTTACAGAAGTGTCATTCATGACCTTATGTGGTGCCTTACAGAAGTGTCAATCATGACCTTACGTGGTGCCTTACAGAAGTGTCAATCATGACCTTACGTGGTGCCTTACAGAAGTGTCAATCATGACCTTATGTGGTGCCTTACAGAAGTGTCAATCATGACCTTATGTGGTGCCTTACAGAAGTGTCAATCATGACCTTACGTGGTGCCTTACAGAAGTGTCAATCATGACCTTACGTGGTGCCTTACAGAAGTGTCAATCATGACCTTACGTGGTGCCTTACAGAAGTGTCAATCATGACCTTACGTGGTGCCTCACAGAAGTGTCAATCATGACCTTACGTGGTGCCTTACGAGGCCGCCAGATGACCTTTCACGGAATTAATAAAAGTGATTTTGAAATTTTTAGACTTTTTTGAGAGGGAGACACGAGGAACCCCCTCCCCCAAAATAATAATAATAATAATAATTGGATGGAAAGCTAATGGGTCTTGAATTATGTCTAGAGTGATTTTGTATTTGCAAAGGCTTTCGATTTTTTTAATTTTTTTTAATTTAATTTTAGGTATTTTAGACGATTTTTTTTTCCTGATTTGAGAAAATGAGGAGGATCAATTTTTTTTACTTGCTATTAATAAAAAAAATTGTTGTTCCTTCTACTTGTTATTATTCTAATGATTTTTTTAGTTAAATCTGAATTGTATTTTAAGATGTATTTAGCAACAATAGAACAATGAATAGGTAGACATAATATTGTACATATATATATATATATATATATATATATATATATATATATATATATATAATATTCATTTTCGTCCTTTAGTGAATAAATGTGATGAATGAATTAGAATTTAGAAAATCTGATAATTAGAATTTAGAAGACCTATTGCATTAAAATATAGAAAATCTGATGGATTATAATTTATAAATAAATATAAGTAACATATCTCCCTTTGTTTAAAAAATATTACTTTTTATATTGTAAAAATAGAGCCTCTTATATTATTAAAAATAAACTGTGATATAATGTAGCTTCCTATATTATAAAATAAATATATCTTATATTATTATTATTAGGATTATAATTTGTGTAATTTAAAATAAATTATCTTATAAAAATGCCCAAAAATCAATTGCAAAATAGTAAAAAAAGGGCTATAATAGGGCATTTATTATGGGAAGTATTTAGTTCACTAGAATTGATAAGGCTCCCAGAGGGCGAAACGTCTGCATTTATTAATGCAGGTAGTGTATGATACCATCTTCTGATCACTAATTAAGTGTTCTATATTTTTTTAATAAAAAGCCAAAGTTGATAAACCATCCTGTGATCACTTATAAAACTTTCTATTATTTTTTAAAATAAAAAAAACAATTTATATAAACCATCCTCTAATCACTTATAAAACTTTGCATTACTTTTTTTAAAATAGATCATTCAAGGGAGATAAATATTATTATTTGTCGTTCCTAACTCGTTATATAAAAAAAATATATATGGGAAACGAAATAAAAATTTATAAAGAAATATAATTCTTGCATAAACCTCCTTAATTACTTTTGGTGTTCCTTGATAATGTGAGAGATAACGAAAGCTCTCCCAAAAATGTTACATTTCACTGTTGGTTACACTGGAATGTTACATTTCACTGTTGGTTACACTGGAATGTTACATTTCACTGTTGGTTACACTGGAATGTTACATTTCACTGTTGGTTACACTGGAATGTTACATTTCACTGTTGGTTACACTGGAATGTTACATTTCACTGTTGGTTACACTGGAATGTTACATTTCACTGTTGGTTACACTGGAATGTTACATTTCTCTGTTGGTTACACTGGAATGTTACATTTCACTGTTGGTTACACTGGAATTTTACATTTCTCTGTTGGTTACACTGGAATGTTACATTTCTCTGTTGGTTACACTGGAATGTTACATTTCTCTGTTGGTTACACTGGAATGTTACATTTCACTGTTGGTTACACTGGAATGTTACATTTCTCTGTTGGTTACACTGGAATGTTACATTTCACTGTTGGTTACACTGGAATGTTACATTTCTCTGTTGGTTACACTGGAATGTTACATTTCTCTGTTGGTTACACTGGAATGTTACATTTCACTGTTGGTTACACTGGAATGTTACATTTCACTGTTGGTTACACTGGAATGTTACATTTCTCTGTGGTTATATTTTAATGGACACCTGTCTAGGTTGAGGGACTGATTACCTCAAGGTAATTCTTAACGTCTAACACAGTCCGCAGTATTATTCCTTACGTTGGACTGATAAATCCACTGGTTGGCGAAACGTCTTCGCATTAAAGAGACCCAAGTGTTACACATACGTCTTACCTGTTCGTCGTTTCGGAAAAAAATATACGACGTTTCTCTTGTAAGGACCGACGTTTCTCTTGTAAGGACCGACGTTTCTCTTGTAAGGACCGACGTTTGTCTTGTAAGGACCGACGTTTGTCTTGTAAGGACCGACGTTTGTCTTGTAAGGACCGACGTTTTCTTGTAAGGACCGACGTTTCTCTTGTAAGGACCGACGTTTCTCTTGTAAGGACCGACGTTTCAGTGCATAACCTAAGCAGCATTTGATCGAATGTTTAAAACGTTTTATATGTTGCAGGATGCTATAGTTTTTCTAACCTTACCTCACAGCACGTTTAGGCCCAGCTAAACGTTTATCCAGACATCGTCCCGTTAGTTTTCAGTGTTCTGTTTATCCTATTTTTTTTTAGATTACCAATAATTATATTTCCTCTCAATTCATTCCAATGGTCAACCACTCAGAAAAAAAAAATTATTATCCCTTCCTCTCCAATTTTTTTTAACATTTTCAACTCTCGTTGCTTCCTTTACGTTTTCTTGCCTATAAAAATATCGTTGTTACATTAACGAAGAATATTGATTATTTTCGGTTCCAGCCTCGTAGGCTTCCCAATTTATTTATTTTTTTATAGTTTAAATTTCCAATTACATTTTTTTTTTCCTTTCCACGTTCACTTTCCATCAATTGTTTGCTTATTATGTAATCCTTCGTTTATCTTAATTATTTTTAGTTTTTAGCTTCACACTCTTCTAGTCTTTCCCTCCGCTTCTCTAAGTTATCGTTAACACTGTAAGTTATCCTGAGCTACACCTGTTATCTTAGTTATCTCTTGTATTTAGTTATTCCTACGTAACTATCTTTTATTCTCTAGTGCATTCTTCCTAGTCTTTAAACCCTTTTCTCTGTATCATTATTTCTAGATTTTTTCTAATCTTTATCTCTCTTATATCATCTTCCTTCTTTAGTTTTTCTTTTCCATTAGGAATTTTGAAAATTTCGAAATTTCTGTTCAGTTTTTCAATATTTACTTTTTGCTTATCAATTCTTAAGTTAATTTTTTTTTTTAGCGAATTAGTTATTCTGCCCACATGTCTACTGGATTTATTTTATATTAGCTAGAAATCATATTTAGTTTTTGATCTATTTCCGTCCATCACCTGTTGATGGGTGTAAATGTTGCAGTTTTATAACTGTAGTGTAAAGCACCCTTCTGGCAAGACAGTGATGGAGTGAATGATGATGAAAGTTTTTCTTTTTCGGGCCACCCTGCCTTGGTGGGAATCGGCCGATGTGTTAATAAAAAAAAAAATATATATATGTGTGTGTGTATGTAGAGAGAAAAACTAAGAGGCAGACAGAAACTCAAAGACAAGTGTAGAGAGAGAGAGAGAGACAGAGAGAGTACATAGTGAAATAATTGAATACATGTAGGGAAAAAAAACGAAAATGTAATTGCATTAAACGTTTAGGATATGCAGCGTGCATTTTATGTTTTGTGAAGCTTTATGTGTTCCATTGATTAATGAAGAGCATGTAAGAGAGAGACAGAGAGAGAGACAGAGAGGGAGAGAGAGAGAGAAAAATTAATAGAGGGAAGGGTTTGTATGTGTGGATGGGTGTGCATTTGTGAGTGTGTTTGTGTGTGTGTGTACACGAATGAGAAAGGAATGCTTTCCGCAATATAGATATTTCTACTTTTGTTTAAGCAGTTTAAGTTGTAAAAATCTGCTGCAGTGTTCTGAGAGTCTGAAGAAAAACGTGTTAACAACATTTGGTTTGCACCTCGTGCCTCGGAGTGCAGCACCAAAGTTATGACTCATAAATAAAGTAGAACTTTGGGCCTTATGAGTGCTTTCAAAATTAGTCCCCTTCCCTCGTACTCTACTGTTACATGATTAAAGTATTTCAAAGACCAGCCAACCAGATGGTCAAAGGCCTTCAGATGGTCAAAGGCCTTCAGATGGTCAAAGGCCTTCAGATGGTCAAAGGCCTTCAGATGGTCAAAGGGCTTCAGATGGTCAAAGGGCTTCAGATGGTCAAAGGCCTTCAGATGGGCAGAGGCCTTCAGATGGTCAAAGGCCTTCAGATGGTCAAAGGCCTTCAGATGGTCAAAGGCCTTCAGATGGTCAAAGGCCTTCAGATGGTCAAAGGCCTTCAGATGGGCAGAGGCCTTCAGATGATCTGAGAAGTGCATTTTGGAACGTCAATATAGTTTCCAGTAAGTTAACATGAGTCGTGTAGATCAGAGTTAGTGGAGGCAAGTGGATATTATGGCTTGACGTGCTGTTGGAGTGCATGTATAGGAACATTTATGAAGGGAGTCAGGGAAGCCAGTTACACAGACTTGAGTCCTGCTGGATTCCTTCACTGGCAGCGAAAGAAACATCGAAACTCTATATTGATCCATGGAGAGCTTGAAGTTATGACTTGGTAAGGCTCTCCTTAGAGCGAGACGTCCCGTTAAAGCTCTGTTGAGAGCGAAACGTAGCCTAATAAGTGTCCAAACGTTTAAAAAATGTAAGGGAATTGTTCATTATGTGTGAAATGGGACTATCAAGAGTATACTTTTAAATCAACCTTTTTTATTATTTTATTTTGCTTGCAAAGTTTTTAGCTACGTAACCCAGACAGTCTGTAGCTATGATAACCAGGACATTCTGTCTGTAGCTATGATAACCAGGACATTCTGTCTGTAGCCATGATATCCAGAACAGTCTGTCTGTAGCTATGATAACCAGGACATTCTGTCTGTAGCCATGATATCCAGGACAGTCAGTCTGTAGCCATGATATCCAGGACAGTCTGCCTGTAGCCATGATATCCAGGACAGTCTGTCTGTAGTTATGATGCTTAACAATCTGTCTGCTCTTCTTCAGATCACTGTTAATAATCACTCCTAGGTCTTTCTCTTTTCTTTTTGTTCTCTGTTGATGGGTTTCTCAACATTTTCTATTCATGTCTGATAGTTTATGCATTGAGAGAGAGAGAGAGAGAGAGAGAGAGAGAGAGAGAGAGAGAGAGAGGAGTGAGTGAGTTTAGCTGGCTCTACACAACACAGTGATTACAACCGCTCACATACGCCTCTTTCGCTTGCTGTGTTATTCCCAGTCTGCTCGCTGCGTTTGGATTAATCTGAGCTGCGTTTTGTGCTGTTTTATTAAAAGCATATTAATTGCTGTTTTTTTACATTTATGATAGTTATTTTAATTGGATTTTGTTTACTCTGGATTATTTACAATGGTTTTTAATTATGTGTATTGGGATGTGTGTGTGTGTGTGTGTGTGTGTGTGTGTGTGTGTGTGTGTGTGTGTGTGTGTGCGTGCGCGTGCGCGCGTGCGTGCGCGCGTGCGTGGAGGGAGGAGTAACTCCATCATAGAGGGAAGGAGGATAGATTACTTACTCCATGTAGTAAAATAGGAGGGAGGGAAGGATGGATGGATGGAGGGAGGGAGGGAGTGAGGGTGAGGGAGGGAGGGAGGGAGGGAGGGAGGGAGTGAGGGAGGGAGTGAGTGAGGGAGTGAGTGAGGGAGTGGGGGAGTGAGGGAGGGAGCCTACAGAACATAACATTCTCTCAACAAGGCTAAGGTTTATTATTATAAACCAACAGATTTATGTACCATTATAAACCACAATTCGAAACATAAACCCCCGCCCCCCTCCCACCAAAAAAAAATCATATTTTGAGCTTCAAGTTGAATTCAGTGACGTGCAAAATTTTTTTTGAAAAAGTAATGTCTCTTTTAATGCATTTTAACATGTAAAAAATTCGGAAAACAATGAAAAAAAAATTCAGTAGTGTGTATATAATTCACACCGATTTTATTGTGTCACATATTTATGTAACATATTTTAAAGGTATTGAATATATATATGATATATATATATATATATATGTATATATATATATATATATATATATTATATATATATATATTAACTTATATATGCAAAACATCCACAGGGAGTTGAATGATAGCTCTAGGCCTTTCGTCTTGCCAGGATCAACAGAAAACATTCACGTTGACAGTCTAGTTCAGAAACAGAAACACATAGATTAAGCACACAGACAGACACACAGACAGACACAGACAGCACAGACAGACACACAGACAGACACACAGACAGACACACAACAGAAGACAGACACACAGACAGACACACAGACAGACACACAGACAGACACACAGACAGACACACAGACAGACACACAGACAGACACACAGACAGACACACAGACAGACACACAGACAGACACACAGACAGACACACAGACAGACACACAGACAGACACACAGACAGACACACAGACAGACAGACAGACAGACACAGACACACAGACAGACACACAGACAGACACACAGACAGACACACAGACAGACACAGACAGACACAGACACAGACAGACAGACACAGACAGACAGACACAGACAGACAGACACAGACAGACACAGACAGACACAGACAGACACAGACAGACAGACACAGACAGACACAGACAGAGACAGACAGACACAGACAGACACAGACAGACAGACACAGACAGACACAGACACAGACAGACACAGACAGACAGACACAGACAGACACAGACACTACCACATCTATACCACCAACACACTATAATCTATGGGTTAATTTCTCCCTGTATTTTGATTTGTCCTGAACTAAATAATTCATTATTGACTGTACTGCCCCGGGACACCCAGAGTTAAAAAAAAAATGTTTTATATAAAAAAAAATTCAAATATCAATACGAAATGTGGAGTACTGCAGTGGTTGAAATGTAGCATTGAAAGCTAAAAGCTAAACCAGCCAGTGACGTACGGTGTGAGTTGGATACTATGTTGATTTATTAGCTGTCTGTCATTAAAACTGTGCTGATTACTGAGCTGTAGTTGGAAGCTGTTCGTGGTTTAGTCTGTGGCACCACCATGATATTTAATGTTTTATTTAATTCATTTATTATTCATCATTGTTGTTATTACATTTATTTTTGTTGATATTATTATTGCTTTTGTGACAATTGTTGTCGTTGTGGTTATTATTAATTAATTATTTGATTGCTGCCTATTATTATAATAATAGAGCTGTAGTAATAGTAGTAGTAGTAGTGGTGGTGGTAGCATTAGTAGTGGTGGTAGTAGTAGTACTAGTAGTATCATTAGTAGTAGTGATGGTAGTAGTACTACTAGTAGTACTACTAGTAGTAGTGGTGGTAGTAGTAGCATTAGTAGTAGTAGTGGTAGTAGTACTACTAGTAGTACTACTAGTAGTAGTGGTAGTAGTGGTAGTAGTAGTATCATTAGTAGTAGTGGTGGTAGTAGTACTACTAGTAGTAGCATTAGTAGTAGTGGTAGTAGTAGTAGTACTAGTAGTAGCATTAGTAGTAGTGGTGGTAGTAGTAGTACTAGTAGCATTAGTAGTAGTAGTGGTAGTAGTAGCATTAGTAGTAGTGGTGGTAGTAGTAGCATTAGTAGTAGTGGTGGTAGTAGTACTACTAGTAGTAGCATTAGTAGTAGTGGTAGTAGTACTACTAGTAGTAGCATTAGTAGTAGTAGTAGTAGTAGTACTACTAGTAGTAGCATTAGTAGTAGTGGTGGTAGTAGTACTACTAGTAGTAGCATTAGTAGTAGTGGTAGTAGTACTACTAGTAGTAGCATTATTAGTAGTGGTAGTAGTAGTACTACTAGTAGTAGCATTAATAGTAGTGGTAGTAGTACTAGTAGTAGCATTAGTAGTAGTGGTAGTAGTAGCTAGAGTAGCTAGTATGTTACTAGTCTAGTAGTAGTGTAGTAGAGTAGTACTAGTAGAGCATTAGTGAGTAGCATAGTAGTAGCTAGTAGTAGCATAGTAGCTAGTGGTAGTAGTAGTAGCATAGTAGTATGTGAGTGGTAGTAGTAGAGTACTAGTAGTAGCATTAGTAGTAGTAGTAGTACTAGTAGTAGCATTAGTAGTGGTGTAGTAGTACTAGTAGTAGCATTAGTAGTAGTACTAGTAGTAGCATTAGTAGTAGTAGTAGTGGTGGTAGTACTACTAGTAGCAGTAGTAGTATTACTAGTAGCAGTAGTAGTAGTATTACTAGTAGCAGTAGTAGTAGCAGTAGTAGTATTACTAGTAGCATTACTAGTAGCAGTAGTAGTATTACTAGTAGCAGTAGTAGTACTACTAGTAGCAGTAGTAGTATTACTAGTAGCAGCAGTAGTAGTACTACTAGTAGCAGTAGTCGTACTACTAGTAGCAGTAGTAGTACTAGTAGTAGTATTACTAGTAGCAGTAGTAGTAGCAGTAGTAGTAGTACTAGTAGCAGTAGTAATACTACTAGTAGCAGTAGTGTACCTAGTAGCAGTAGTAGTACTACTAGTAGCAGTAGTAGTACTACAGTAGCAGTGTACTACTAGTAGCAGTAGTACTACTAGTAGCAGTAGTAGTACTACAGTAGCAGTAGAATATACAGTAGTAGTACTACTAGTAGCAGAGTAGTACTACTAGTAGCAGTAGTAGTACTACTAGCAGCAGTAGTACTACTAGTAGCAGTAGTAGTACTACTAGTAGCAGTAGTAGTACTACTAGTAGCAGTAGTGGTACTACTAGTAGCAGTAGTAGTACTACTAGTAGCAGTAGTAGTACTACTAGTAGTAGTAGTAGTACTACTAGTAGCAGTAGTAGTACTACTAGTAGTAGTAGTAGTACTACTAGTAGTAGTAGTAGTAGTTGGACTGGTATTAGCAGTCGTAGGAATCATTTCAGACACAAGCTTCCCCAAGCATCACAGACCAAAGTTTCTCCTTAATTCAAATTTTGGAAAAACGTGACCTATTGATGGATATTTCCAAAATTCATTTTTTTCGCATTTTCTCTTAGTTTTCTAAGTAAAAAATTGGTTTTCTAAGAAATCTTTTGTTGTTAAAGTTAGAAACTTTGTTTTTAATTTAGAAACTTTATTTCTGTGCTAGAAACCTTGTTTTCTAAGTTAAAAACTGTTTTTAAATTAGAAACTTTGCTTTCTAAGATGCAAACTTTTTCTAATTTAGAAACTTTGTATTCAAAGTTTGAAATTTTTCAAAGTGTCTTAGTTTTCTAAGAATTTTAAGAAAGTCACTTCAAAACTGGCATACAGATTCCTTAGACTTATATATTTGGAAATTTTGAAATTTCATATAGGCTTTTTTTAATCATAAGGAAGTTTTTAATAAATATTTAAAATCTGCCTTTCAAAATTCACGCGAAATGTTGAAAATTAATGAAAAATGTTTGTTGACACATCGTAACGTACACACACACACACACACACACGGGGCCAGGAGCTATGACTCGACCCCTGCAACCACAACTAGGTGAGTACACACACACGTACATAGACAAAAACGAATAATTTGAGTGGAATAATGTTCACATGTAAAGTTGAACAACGCGTGAACAGTCCCTCGTGAGATTAATACATGGTTGAATGCATTATGTGAACCTTAGTGATGAACGTATTTTGTTTTTTTATTGTGTGTGTGTGTGTGTGTGTGTGTGTGTGTTATTCAGCTTACGTTTGCCTTCAGTGATAGGTTGGGTGTAGAGTCATCCCCCGGACCCTCCATTCTTCTACAAACTTATGTTTCTCACTAAGATCCTCAGTGTTGATCCTATGACGCAGTTTTTCAAGAAGCTCACTTGACAGTGTGTGATCCTCACTTGACAGTGTGTGATCCTCACTTGACAGTGTGTGATCCTCACTTGACAGTGTGTGATCCTCACTTGACAGTGTGTGATCCTCACTTGACAGTGTGTGTGATCCTCACTTGACAGTGTGTGATCCTCACTTGACAGTGTGTGATCCTCACTTGACAGTGTGTGATCCTCACTTGACAGTGTGTGATCCTCACTTGACAGTGTGTGATCCTCACTTGACAGTGTGTGATCCTCACTTGACAGTGTGTGATCCTCACTTGGCAGTGTGTGTGATCCTCACTTGGCAGTGTGTGTGATCCTCACTTGACAGTATGTGATCCTCACTTGACAGTGTGTGTGATCCTCACTTGGCAGTGTGTGTGATCCTCACTTGGCAGTGTGTGTGATCCTCACTTGGCAGTGTGTGTGATCCTCACTTGGCAGTGTGTGTGATCCCTGCATTGAGCAGTGTGTGTGATCCTCACTTGGCAGTGTGTGTGATCCTCACTTGGCAGTGTGTGTGATCCTCACTTGACAGTGTGTGTGATCCTCACTTGACAGTGTGTGTGATCCTCACTTGACAGTGTGTGTGATCCTCACTTGACAGTGTGTGTGATCCTCACTTGACAGTGTGTGTGATCCTCACTTGACAGTGTGTGTGATCCTCACTTGACAGTGTGTGTGATCCTCACTTGACAGTGTGTGTGATCCTCACTTGACAGTGTGTGATCCTCACTTGACAGTGTGTGTGATCCTCACTTGACAGTGTGTGTGATCCTCACTTGACAGTGTGTGTGATCCTCACTTGACAGTGTGTGTGATCCTCACTTGACAGTGTGTGTGATCCTCACTTGACAGTGTGTGTGATCCTCACTTGACAGTGTGTGTGATCCTCACTTGACAGTGTGTGATCCTCACTTGACAGTATGTGATCCTCACTTGGCAGTGTGTGTGATCCTCACTTGACAGTATGTGATCCTCACTTGACAGTGTGTGATCCTCACTTGACAGTATGTGATCCTCACTTGACAGTGTGTGATCCTCACTTGACAGTATGTGATCCTCACTTGACAGTGTGTGATCCTCACTTGACAGTGTGTAGATCCTCACTTGACAGTGTGTGATCCTCACTTGACAGTGATGTGATCCTCACTTGACAGTGTGTGATCCTCACTTGACAGTTGTGATCCTCACTTGACAGTGTGTGATCCTCACTTGACAGTGTGTGATCCTCACTTGACAGTGTGTGATCCTCACTTGACAGTGTGTGATCCTCACTTGGCAGTGTGTGTGATCCTCACTTGGCAGTGTGTGATCCTCACTTGGCAGTTCAATCTTCAATGTCCACTTTTCCAAAAATTTCCTAGCGTCCTTTGGCTCTTTTGGAAAAAAAATAAATATATATCTTTTTGAGAATGAAAGATACTTAATGTTATTCATGAAATACACACACACACACAGTGAAGAGGCGGGGCCAGGAGCTGTAACTCGACCCCTGCAACCACAACTAGGTGAGTACACACACAAAACATATTCACTTCCCAAACTTGGAGAGAGAAATCCGTAGATTAAATCTCTCTCTCTCTCTCTCTCTCTCTCTCTCTCTCTCTCTCTCTCTCTCTCTCTCTCTCTCTCTCTCTCTCCTCCACCCACCTTTTCCTCTTCCCCTCCCCACAACCCCTACTCAGGGGCTCCCTCTTCCCCCTCCCCTTCCCTCAACTGCGTCTTACATTATCAGCAACACTAGATCTGTTCCATTCATGACAGCAATTGCAGAATAATGTAGAGGACGGAATGCAAGGGTGCATTGCAGGTGCTCATACCGGAAAGGCTGGGAAGGATGGAGGAAAGCAAGCTATTAGAAAAGAGCCTAGTGGAACGCCCCATTAAAATAAGGTCTTAGAGAAAAGCCCCATGATAGAAAACCTTGTGGAAAACCCCATTAAAATAAGGTCCTAGAAGAAAGCCCCATTATTGAAGGCCTAGCTCTAGACGAACGCCCCATTATCGAAAACCCTCAAGGAAAGCCCCATTAAGATAAGATCCTAGAGGAAACCCCCATTAAGATAAGATCCTAGAGGAAACCCCCATTAAGATAAGATCCTAGAGGAAACCCCCATTAAGATAAGATCCTAGAGGAAACCCCCATTATAGAAAGCCGTATGGAACGCCTCATTAAAATAAGGTCCTGTAGGAACTCCCCATTAAACAGATCCTAGACTAAAGCCCCATTAGGCAGATCTAAGGGTGAGTCCTATTTATTTGATTCCAGAAAGTCAAGATAAGAGGATAACATTGATATGGAGAAGGTCGCAAGAAGTAACGCGAGAGGTGTTAATGACATACCCATGTCCAACCAGCGGATTGGGCACTTTTCATTGGATAGGGGGGGGTAGAAAGTGGAAGAATTGGGTACGCTGGGTACGTCCATGGATTTGTGTACACGGAATTGTGTACGTGGGATTGGGTTCGTGGGATTGTTTACATGAGAGGGGGGGGACATGCTGGGGCCCAAAATGGGTTCATGGGTGGCAAGTTGGGTGCGTCAGAGCGCTACTAAAACGAGTAAAACTAAAGCCAATTCTCGTTTTAAGGGTTTAAAACTGCGTTTTATAATGTGGTGCGTTTTATTAACGCAATTTCAACATGCGTTGTTAAACAGAAGTTACCCTGCAATGCGGAAACGCATGAAACGAATACCATGCGTGCGTAAACGTATATCACGCATGCGTAAACGCATGAAACGCGTTTACTCCAGCATCTTTGTTTGGCATGGAACAGGATTTTTAGGACCCTGTCTCCCCCCCCATACCCAATACCCCCAGACATACCCAATACCCCAGAGACATACCCAATACCCCAGAGACATACCCAATACCCCAGAGACATACCCAATACCCCAGAGACATACCCAATACCCCAGAGACATACCCAATACCCCAGAGACATACCCAATACCCCAGAGACATACCCAATACCCCAGAGACATACCCAATACCCCAGAGACATACCCAATACCCCAGAGACATACCCAATACCCCAGAGACATACCCAATACCCCAGAGACATACCCAATACCCCAGAGACATACCCAATACCCCAGAGACATACCCAATACCCCAGAGACATACCCAATACCCCAGAGACATACCCAATACCCCAGAGACATACCCAATACCCCAGAGACATACCCAATACCCCAGAGACATACCCAATACCCCAGAGACATACCCAATACCCCAGAGACATACCCAATACCCCAGAGACATACCCAATACCCCAGAGACATACCCAATACCCCAGAGACATACCCAATACCCCAGAGACTACCCAATACCCAGAGACATACCCAATACCCCAGAGACATACCCAATACCCCAGAGACATACCCAATACCCCAGAGACATACCCAATACCCCAGAGACATACCCAATACCCCAGAGACATACCCAATACCCCAGACACATACCCAATACCCCCCAGTTTCATTGTAAAGGTCTCAGACCACATTAACAGCTTTGCTGAGAGGCCACAGGTCAAAATGGTTCAAGATTTGAGAGAAACTCTCCACCCCCTTAACCTCCCCACCTCCACTCCCAACATTCCCGTCCCTCCCCACCTCCCTTCCCTCCCCACCTCCCTTCCCCACCATCCTCCCCAGTCATGCTTCATGACTGACTTGACCGGGGGGAGAGGGGAAAGTAGGGGGAAGGCCGTTCTAAAATCATTCGTGCACAGTTAAGTCGTGTTCAGAAACGTTCAAAAGAAAGAGAGAGAGAGAGAGAGAGAGAGAGGTTTCGGAAGCAGGTTTCAGGCCAAGATTCAGTGGGGTGTTCGGAAGCGTACCGTCTTGGGGCGAGGGGATGGGGAGGAGGTGTTCGGAATTTTGTCATAGCCTCTTCATATATATATATATATATATGTGTCGTGTCGAATAGGTAAAACTGGTCAATTAGCAAGAACTCATTTAAAATTAAGTCCTTCCTAAAATTTTCTCTTATACGTTTAAAGATATATTTTTTTTCATTTATGTTAATGTAAAAATTAATAATTTTGTACCAAAAGAACCTTAGAAAACTTACCTAACCTTAGTATAACAAGCGCAATTTAATTTAGCCTAATCCAACTAAATATATTTTAGATAAGTTTACAATAATTTAATAATAAACACAATTAAATATACTTTTTTCGTTAGGTTCAGAATGATTTTTGCGAAATTATTGCATACTCATATTTTCACTTGCCTTATTCGGCAAGAAGAGCGTTGCTATTTAAGCCAAAATGGCAAGTATTATTACCTATTCAGCACGACATAATATATTTATAATATATATATGTTGGCTCATAAGGCAGAGGTTTTTTTGAAAGCACAGCGTTGTGACTACTTGACAGATAGATTTCAACCTTGTCATGTATGCGATTACCAGATTTTTTTGCTGTGGGGCGCGCGCACACAAGTGAAAATACAGATTTATCCGAACGCGTTGAAAAAGCCAATGACGGTCAGGGGGAGAGAGGAAGGGGAGGAGAAAGGGGAGATTATTTTACGGGGGATGGGTAACGAATGCATGACAGGGGAAGAGAGGGAGAGAGTGGGGGGATATGAGAATTGCATAGATACCAGACTGCTCCATGCATGACAGTATGCTGCTCTCTCTCTCTCTCTCTCTCTTTCTATTCCTCTTTTTACAACTCTTCCTACACAACTTACAAATTTAGTTAAAGGTTCCTGACTTTATTGACAAGCTAAGAGCTGTTACCTACATCAGCTCATTTAAAAGCCTTTTAATTATTATAAGAGATACAAACAGTGAACAGGATGAATCTCTCTCTCTCTCTCTCTCTCTCTCTCTCTTCTTTCTTGTGCATTCGGAGCCATCGTCATGCAATCGAAATGCGTGAGCTTGTAGCGGCGGGATATTAGTTGGCAGGACGATGTGAATTGTCTGATGGGAAGGGATGGGCAGGAATGTCTGATCAACACAGCCAGTCATGATTCATCAGATGTAAAAATAAACGAGAGAGAAAGAGAGAGAGCTAGCTTCATCCTGTTCCATATTTCTCTCATAATAAAAAGGCTTTTAAATGAGCTGGTGTAGGTAACAGCTGTTAGCTTGTAAACAAAGTTAGGAACCCTAACCTACCCTTGTAAAACCTGTGTAAAAGAGAGAGAGAAAGTGGGAAAGGAAGAGAGAGAGAGAGAGAGAATTCTATGTATGTCACGATCTGTATGTTAATTAGTAAGAATTCCTGACATTGCAACTGCAAGAGCGATAAGGACTGCAACAGCATCAGGAAAAACAAGAAAGGTGACAGCAACAACAGGAAGCAAGAAATACCATTGCTTCCCCAAAAACATTGCTTCTTCCTCTTTTTTGCAAATCAACCAAAAAAAAAAACTCAACACTCTCCCCAACACTCTCCCCAACACTCTCCCCAACACTCTCCCCAACACTCTCCCAACACTCTCCCAACACTCTAACCTCCCCAACACTCTCCCCAACACTCTCCCCAACACTCTCCCAACACTCCCACATTCCACACTCTCCCGACACTTCGACACTCTCCCGACACTCTCCCGACACTCTCCCCAACACTCTCCCCAACACTCTCCCTACACTCTCCCAACACTCTCCAACCTCTCCCCAACACTCTCCAACACTCTCCCAACACTCTCCCCAACACTCTCCCAACACTCTCCCCGACACACCTCTCCCCGACACTCTCCCCGACACTCTCCCGACCTCTCCCCGACACTCTCCCGCAGACACTCTCCCCGACACTCTCCCCGACACTCTCCTCCCGACACTCTCCCGACACTCTCCCGACACTCTCCCGACACTCTCCCCGACACTCTCCCCACTCTCCCACACTCCTCCCAACACTCTCCCCAACACTCTCCCCAACACTTCCCAACACCTCCCCAACTCTCCTCCCAACACTCTCCCCAACACTCTCCCCAACACTTCTCTCCCCAACACTCTCCCCAACACTCTCCCCAACACCTCTCCCCAACACTCTCCCCACACCTCCCACCTCTCCCCAACACTCTCCCCAACACTCTCCCAACACTCTCCCCAACACCTCCAACCTCCCCAACACTCTCCCCAACACTCTCCCAACACTCTCCCAACACTCTCCCCAACACTTCCCAACACTCTCCCCAACACCTCCCAACACTCTCCCTCAACACTCCTCTCACACTCTCCTCCCCAACACTCCCAGTATATCTTAATCATCCCACTTTTACTCCTCCTTCCATCAATCCTCCCCAACTCCCACCAACCAACATCACCTCATCTCTCCATCTCCTCCCAACCTCCTGTTTCTCACACCCCACATACATACATCAACACACACTCACACACACACATCATACACACAACTACAAACACTACAACACACATACAACACCATACAACACTCACAACATACTACAACACACAACACAACTGAACAGTCATGCACACTCCTCTCTCTCTCTTCTCTCCCCTCTTTTTCTTCTATCCCCACTCCTGCCACCTCCCATGCCCTCCCATTCCCAATCCCTCCCGCCTGACCTTCTGGAGGGCCCCATTGCGCATGGCGCTATGTAAACCCATGACGTCCATGCATCAGTTATGGGGGTACACCGACCTCTTTACCCCCCATTCCTCCCCCTCCCCTTCCCTCCTCCCCTCAGCTCGCTGTGCATGGCAGAATGCGGAGAGGGGGTCAGGTTTTATGTTTTTTTATGGGATGGTTGCGAATGATGATTTGCTGGTGAATGATGGTGGTAGTGGTGGAGGTGGTGGTAGTGGTGGAGGTGGTGGTAGTGGTGGAGGTGGTGGTGGTAGTGGTGGAGGTGGTGGTGGTAGTGGTGGTGGAGGTGGTGGTGGTAGTGGTGGTGGAGGTGGTGGTGGTAGTGGTGGAGGTGGTGGTGGTAGTGGTGGTGGTAGTGGTGGTGGTGGTAGTGGAGGTGGTGGTGGTGTTAGTATTAGTGGTGGTAGTAAGGTGGTGGTGCTTGGAAGGTGGTGGTGGCAGGAAGGTGGTGGTGCTTGGAAGGTAGTGGTGCTTGGAAGGTGGTGGTGGTAGGAAGGTGGTGGTGGTGCTTGGAAGGTGGTGGTGTTTGGGTGGTAGTGGTGGTGGTATTAGTGGTGGTGGTTGTGGTGGTATTAGTGGTGGTGGTTGTGGTGGTATTAGTGGTGGTGGTTGTGGTGGTATTAGTGGTGGTGGTTGTGGTGGTATTGGGAGAAAAGTATAATGAGTAGGTTAATGGGGAAGAGGATAATGAGGATCGACCTTCCTCCCCATTTCCATGACAACAGCCACTGTACACAAGCTTCTGCATGACCCATTTCCCCTCCTCACCCCTCCCCAACCCTACCCTACCCTACCCTACGCTTCCCTCCCTTTTACGATACCCGTTGCTTTCTCTCTCTTCCCCCCTTTCTCATTCCTTCCATTATCGTACTCTTGTTTATTTCCTATTCCTTCAGTCGTACCTCTCCCATTCCCGTTCTATCAACGATACCCCTCAGATTCCAGTCCCATCTACGATACCCCTTCCATTCCAGTCCCATCTACGATACCCCTCCCATTCCCGTCCCTTCGACGATACTTCTCCCAGTGGCACCCCCATTACGATACCTCATTCCCATTCATATTTTACAATACTCCTCACCCATATAGTCCATCACACATTACCTGACTCAGTCACCCCCTCCCACTACGATTGGCCCCTCCCCTCCTCATCCCCCTCCTCCCCCTCTAAGATAGCTCCCTGGCTACCGGTTCTGACACGACCTGACATACGATACCCATGCATGACCACACTTGCATGGGAGTCCCATTCCCAGGCATGTTAACCCCACCTCCCCAACCCCCTCCACCACCCATCCACCTCTCTGATTTATGAGGGGCTGTAAGCTCTCTCGCTCTCGCTCTCGCTCTCGCTCTCGCTCTCGCTCTCTCTCTCTCGCTCTCTCTCTCTCTCCCATGGTTCCATTATTGTGATGGAACTATTTCCCTAATTCATGGTTAATATTCTTAGATGCGTCTGAGTGCCTTATGGTGCCATGGTGCCAATAAAAAGGTCTTTTGGCACCATGCACTGCCCATGGTGCCATTAAGATGATCCTCTGGCACGATGCATTGCCCATGGTGCCATTTAGAAAGTTCTATGGCACCATGCACCGTCCTGATATCTATTTGCCATCATTACTCTTATTTCTGCCAAAGGTGTGCATGGCCCCATGATGGAGGTGCCATGCATGGGACTCATCCCATAACCTCTAAGCCAGGGCTTGAAGACAATCTCATGGCACCGTGAGCAGCAATACTACCATGGATTTTTTCGTCTCTTTGGCACCGGTGGTGCTTGGGGTATGGTAGTTGGCACCCCCATTCCCAATGTTCCCCATTCAAGTAGTTTTTTTTTTTTCTCTCTCGGACCCCAACCAGCCCATCCCATAGCCACCCACACCTCCCTGGTATGTGGGGTACATGTAGGGATGGGAGGGGGTGACTTGACATCCACCGCAACCAACAACCACCACCACCACCACTACTACCACCACCACCACCACTACCATCACTACTACTACCACTACCACCACCACCCCTACCTCCACCACTACCACCAATACCAACGTTTAATAAATGTGTATACTGCCAGCAATATGGTTCTCGCCGTAATTGGTAATACTGCTCCCACCACCACCATCCCCACCACAATGTGTGGGGGAGGTGGTAGTGGTGGTGGTAGTGGTGGTGATAATGGTAGTAGTGGTGGTGATGGTGGTAGTGGTGGTGAGAGGGAGGTCAGTGACCCACAAAACAATGTTTTACGATAACATTTCAGATTAAAAATTTTTTATATCTATTCTGTCAGTGTGTGTGTGTGTGTGTGTGCGCGCGCGCGCGCGTGCATGTGCGTGCGTGCATGTGCGTGCGTGTGCATTCCTTCACACAGTACAATTGTAGACAACTTCTATTGAATTCATTTAGTTGATACCATCAATCCTCTTCTCAAAATAGAGAAAAGACTCAGAAGTCACAGAGTTTACCAATAGACTCCAATAGATAGTTGATAGGCAGTGATAGACTCCAGTAGACAGGTGAAAGTGATATATTCAAACTGATATGTGAGTGTGTTAGACTGCAGTAGTTAGGTGACAGGAAGTGATAGATATTTGATACACTCAGGATAGACACATGATAGACTCGTCTATTCTCCAGATAATTACTGGTATAACCTACGGCAGTATCCCGGTTCCTATCTTAGTGGTATCCCCTACGGCAGTATCCTGGTTCCAATCCTAGTGGTATCCCATAGGTTACTATCCAGGGATCTTGCCAGTTGGTATCCCCCAAAGTAGTATTCCTCTTGGTATCCCCGAAGTTCCAGCCAGTAATCTCTTGGTATATTTCTCATCAAAATTTAATTTTAAGGGAAGAAATATGAACAAAATTTTATTTATTAGAACTGAAAAAAGTTTTTAAATGACTCTTACAATAAATATATATATATATATAAAATATATATATATATATATATATATAAATATATATATATATATATAAATTGATGTGTATGCCTAAAATAATATATATAAATTTATAAGGAATGTATATGCCTGATTATGAGACATATAAATTTATGAATGTATATACCTAGGCCTACATCAATTTGTATAGAAAATACAGTAGGTATTGCATATTTTTGAAGTCCTTATTTTAAATTTTTTGGGGTAGAAAGTATGTTTTTTTGTGATATATATTATGTTTTTTGTAGTATTTTTATGTAGCAGTTCTTAGTTTTTCGTTTTTTTCTGTAGAAATTCTTTATTTTTTAACGTTGCTTTAGAAATTATATTATTGTTGTTTTCAATATTATATTTTTGTGGGTTTTTTATCATTATATTTTGTAGTTACAGTATTTGGAAAATACTTTTGTAGATATCCCTTTTTTTATTTTTTTGTAGTAATTATGTTTTGTAGAAGTTTTGAAAAATGATTCTGTAGTAATTCTTATTTTACTTTTGTAGTCATTATTTTTATGTATATATTTTGTAGCAATTCCGTATCCTAAAAAAAATATTTTTTTTTTACTCCTATACTTCAAAGTTGCTATGTACAACCCAGCACTTCGATATTAGCTATCAATATCTGGCATCAGATTAGGAAACGTTTCCTAATAAATAAGATATTGCATAGCGTCTTTATTACACTCTGTAAATATGTAGGAAACCCGTATATTCAAGGTTCTAGTGGAGCGAGAAAGGTTCTTTCTTGAGTCCTGAAATACACAGACCTAAAAAAAAAAAAAAAAAAACATACGACGGGTGGGGTTCGAACCCGCGGTCATTACGATTTCTTGAGTCATACAGACCTAAACACTAGCCTTTGAGGTCTTTCTCGAGACCTGAAACCGGACACACAGACCTAAACACCCTCTCCTGAGACCGGTAAACCAGCACACAGACCTGAACACACTTTCTTCAAACCTGTAAACCAAACCATACCACGGGTGGGGTTCGAACCCGCGGTCAGAGAGTCTCAAAACTCCAAACATCTCAATATATTACAAACTCTTCCCAGTGAAGCTAAAAAAATGAACAAATTTAATGAGTGAGAAAAAATATATCACTAAATTCTGAGCACTATTCAAGTACACAAATTACATTTTTCCAAATGTTTCTAATATATGCTATATTACTATTACTCTTAATGCTATATTATTATTATAAGTAGTATTTATTAATACTTCTATTACTTATATTCAATAGTATCAGTAGTAATAGTTATAAAATTATAAAACAAAATAAATATATTATCAATAATAAATAATTATATATACCACCATAACAGTTGCTGTTTGTGACCTTGAGAGTAGATGGGTTGTAGAATTAACTCTACGGGATTAACCTTTCTTAAGTCGTAAGCTGATATAACTCATCACTATTACCACAATTGTGTGTATGTATATATATATATATATATATATATATATATATATATATATATATATATATATATATATATATATATATATATGTATATATATAGTATATATATATATATATATATATATTTTATATATATATATATATATATATATATATATATATATATATATATATATATATATATATATATATATTAATATATATATACATAATGTGTGTGTGTTAAAATATAATTATCCTTTAGAAAAAATAAAGCTTATATTTCCTGCAATAAAGTTTGTTCAACAATGCATCTCTTTCTGTAATTACATTTTGCTTTATTTCTTGCTTCTCTAAGAATGGCTCTATAACCAATGGTTTTCCATATAAACTAATCATCGCCCCTCAGATTCTATATAAGCTATTTAATTTTTGGAAATAAATTATTATTATATTTGTGATTATTATTTATTATTAATATTATTATGGGTATTGTTATTACTATTATTATTATTAGTAGTAGTAGTATTAGTAGCAATAGCAGTAGTACTAGTAGTATATATTGGTCATAGTCACATAAATACATGACATTACAGCATAGATAGCATAGCGTGTTTGTAAACACGCTTGTTCATACACCCTATCTATTCAGCATTGAAACAAAAATTCTGAACATTGCCTGTTAGGCAGTCAATAAACACCCTGGCCAATGATATTTGCCTTAGTATTAACCGTATTAACAGCGTTGTTATATCTGTAAACTCCCTTAATGAAAGCACTGTGATTGTGGCTTATTTCTTCAACTTCTTATCAGGGTCACGCCAGGGTAACTTATCAGTCCAAGGTCACAGTGACATTAACCTGACTTCACTCACTCGATTTTTAAAAGTTTTTGTGGCTGAAATTATACATTAGTCAATGGAAAATTTTTCTGTTGGATTGAAGGGAATATATACACTGTCAGGTGTTGTTTATATTGTTTAATATACTGTGGAATGTGTATATCTCAGTTTATGGACAGTTAGAGGTGTGTACCTCTCTGTGTATATATGCCCAAAAAGTATTATAATGTATTTTAGTATATACGAAATGAAAGGTGCATTTCTAATTCAATATACATCGAATTAAAGTATTCTTGACTGATGATGTCCAGGTGACATGCAGCCTTAATGTCGTTGATGTAGTAGATAGGCTTTAAACCTATGAAAAAATGTTAAAAATTTGGCTCAATCTAGAGCTTCATTATATCGGAGCGAAACGTCGTGTGAGTGATAGCTTTTCCTCGTGGCTGCTTTACCATTATCTCCACTAAAACTAAGAAAATAAACCAAAAAAACCTTCATTCAACTGCAAAGACATTCAAGGTCCTTTTAATTGCAATAATGTACTCACTTATTTAATTCAGGTTTATTACGTGCCATTATTATCCGTGTTGTTGGTTGTACATCTTTATTAACGCGATAGTCTATTGCTGCTGTTTTTATTACCAGTTTCTTCCTATCCAATTTGTTACACCTGTCTCTCACACATCCTTGAGCGAGGAACGACCGTGATTTACCGATGTTAGATTCACTTTTCTTGACATTAATGACTCTCGGTCTCCACTGTCAGCTACAGCTATTTCCCTGGTTGTACTTTCAAGTTAGGAAGGTCACTGTAGGGTCATGTCTTGGTAAAATATACTATTAAAGGTGTATATTAACGACAGGTTAATTAGTTACGTGTCTAATGCCTGGGTGTCGAGAATAAAAACGTGCAATAATGTGGCTGGAATAGTACACAATTAACCCGGATATAGGAGAATGGAGCCTATAACGACGTTTCGGTCCGATTTGTACCATTAACTGTACCATTATTTGGGTATTGTTTCAGTCACGGTAATGTACCTTTTATAAGTCGTTATAAGTCTTTCTCTCTCTCTCTCTCTCTCTCTATCTCTCTCTCTATATATATATATATATATATATATATATATATATATATATATATATATTTGCATGTTGTGTACTGAGTATCATTATTGAAGGAGACGTTTCACCAACCGGTGTTTTTACTTCAATCCAATATAGAGGAATAAATAATAGATACATTGGAAGAAGTGTTGGGATAATTTGAGATGATCATCAGTCTTTATCTTGATAAAAACCCGTAGATTTATCAAGGTTGAGGGACTGATTACTTCACAACTGTCTGAGGGACTATTACCTCACAACTGTCTGAGGGACTTATTACCTCACAACTGTCTCTCTGAGGGACTGATTACCTCAGATAATTTCACCACTTCCTCCGCTGTCTCCAGTATATATTCTCTGTGCTGGATTGCTAAAGATACCCGGGTGTTACACATGGTTTTTAGATATATCTACATATCTACTAATTTAAGGTGTTTGGAAGATAGCTATAATTGAGGGTCCTCCAGTGATAGTGGTTCCTCTGACACCTTTGGGATCCCCAGTGATAGATATACAGGGTCTTCTGACACCTTTGGGATCTCCAGTGATAGATACACAGGGTCTTCTGACACCTTTGGGATCTCCAGTGATAGATACACAGGGTCTTCTGACACCTTTGGGATCTCCAGTGATAGATATACAGGTTCTTCTGACACCTTTGGGATCTTCAGTGAGAGATATACAGATTCTTCTGATACCTTTGGGATCTCCAGTGATAGATACACAGGTTCCTCTGACATCTCTGAGTGGGGAAATAGATATATTTATGTGATGTTAGATACACCTGTTCATGTTTTTTTGACTTCCACTGTTAAAGGTCAGTCAGTCAGTCTGTCAGTCAGTATTTCAGTCAGCCAAAAAAATAAAGCAAAAAAAAACAGATTTTTAAAATATCCGTGAAATAAATTAATATGGCTTTTCCATCAGATTTTTTTTAATCCAAAATGATAATAAAAAACTTGATAGGTATAATCCATTTTATTTCTAATGTAATAAAAATTTTAAAATACAAAAAAGACAGAAATAATCATAGAGATGCTGTTGTGTTTACATTGAATAACAAGAAGAATTATATATAATTTACAAGTTATATGAATTATCCAGAGAATTATTTGTTCCTAAATATAATTGCACAGATTTTAATCATTTAAACACCTAAAGTTGTAAACATTAGATAATCCTTAATTATATATTATTTATAAATTTATTTATATATAACTATGTAGTTTATATATTATAATAATCATCTCTGTAAAATTAATATTATCAATGTTTGAATAACACATTTGACATAATCGTCCCTCTGATAATCCCCATCTCTTTGAATTATTATCAACTGAATAATCCAAAATTTAACTGGTCACAAATCGACTGACATTTCTCAAAAAAAGGCAGAATTATCACCAGATTCCCGTAAGATAATTGCTAGTTTCCTGAGATACCCGAATTATCTACACAGAAATTATCTACATGTTGTATAACCTCTTGAACAGCTCTGAGGAAGGAAACTATGAATAATTTTGAGGGAGGTTTTTACCCCGGTCAAAATATTGAGCATTTCTGGCTGGTCCGCGGACCAGGGAAGAGACCGCTAGACCGTCGGATCTCTCGACCGACCACAAGTTCCCGCTATTTCGCCAAATTGCTTGTCCGCTGGCGATATCAATTATTTTTTATGTGCGATTATTTAGTGGTACTAACGCAATTTTTTGGTTGTAACTGAGTTAATTTTCGCAATAATTTGCATACCGAAATAATAATCCTTGAGATGGATTATTCTGATATTTTTTTAATGGATGTGCTGCCGCTTTTGGTCATCCTAGTGGCAGGTTCTTGTTCCAGGGAATTGGAGGGATCCTCAGGTTCCTCTGATCAAACCCTATTATCTGCTATTTTTCCAGACGCTGAATGACTCCTATGGGTTTACCGTTTTCCAGTGATTATGTTAATTATATTTATATTCTTACTGTTGTTTTTCTGTTGTTGCTGATGTTGTTATTTCTGTTTAATTATTGATACTACTGCTGATGTTATTGTTGCTGTTGTTATTGCTGGTGATGTTGTTGTTGCTGTTATTACTGTTGCTGATGTTATTACTGTTGTTGCTGATGTTATTACTGTTGTTGCTGATGTTATTACTGTTGTTGCTGATGTTATTACTGTTGTTGCTGATGTTATTACTGTTGTTGCTACTTATCCTGTTGCGGTTTCTGTTGTCGCTGTTACTTTTGTCGAATTACAGTTACTACTGTTGATATTATTGTTACTGTTATTACTTGCTGCTGTTATTACTGTGTGTGATCTTGTAGCTACAGGAGCAGATCTTGTAGAATGCCATCTACAGTTTTCAATATATTTTCTGTAGAATTGTTTGCCCCTTATAGACAACTAGTTTATAATTACACTTTCTTGTTTATGCTCCTAGAAATGCTTCCTATTTTCTTCTCTAATTTAAACTAGCATAATTAACTTTCCTTTTGACAAGCATTTACGAGAAAAAAAATTAAACTACGTTTTAGTCCCTCTTAGGTCTTTGATAATGGTCCAAGAAAGACCGAAATATTATCTAAGCTTTCCTATGCTAAGGTTTATCCTTTGTATTTTTAAGAATTTCTACGTAATGCTCATTACTTATAACATAAATAAATATAATTAAGAACAATTACCAAGCAAAATAACTGGTCTATACCAATAGCAAAAATGTTTTATCTGAACAGAAATTACATTTAAAATATAACTAAGGTACACACATTATGTAAAT
>WNWK01000754.1:100000-147500 GCA_009830355.1 Cherax destructor
TTACTCCTTCCTGTTGTTTCTCCTTCCTGTTGTTTCTCCTTCCTGTTGTTTCTCCTTCCTGTTGTTACTCCTTGCTGTTGTTTCTCCTTGCTGTTGTTTCTCCTTGCTGTTGTTTCTCCTTGCTGTTGTTTCTCCTTGCTGTTGTTTCTCCTTGCTGTTGTTTCTCCTTTGGGTTTCTCCTGCTTGTTTCTCCTTGCTGTTGTTTCTCCTTGCTGTTGTTTCTCCTTGCTGTTGTTTCTCCTTGCTGTTGTTTCTCCTTGCTGTTGTTTCTCCTTGCTGTTGTTTCTCCTTGCTGTTGTTTCTCCTTGCTGTTGTTTCTCCTTGCTGTTGCTAATTCCTGTTGTTATTCCTGTTGTTACTTCATCATTCTCTCACCTTTATCTCATTCATCCACATTTCCCCCCCCTCCTTATCCTATTTTATTATTCTACCCTTCCTCCTCCTCTTCCTCTCATATTATTTGATCTATTTCTCGCTTTATTTATGCGTCTCTCTGTCTGTGTGTTTCTCTGTCTCTCTCTGTCTCTTTCTGTCTGTCTCTCTCTCTCTCTCTCTCTCTGTCTCTCTGTCTCTTTCTGTCTATCTGCTCTCTCTCTGTCTCTCTGTCTCTTTCTGTCTATCTCTCTGTCTCTCTCTCTGTCTCTCTCTCTCTCTCTGTCTCTCTCTCTGTCTCTGTCTCTCTTTGTCTCTCTCTGTCTCTCTCTCTGTCTCTCTCTGTCTCTCTGTCTCTGTCTGTCTGTCTCTCTGTGTCTGTCTGTCTCTCTGTGTCTGTCTGTCTCTCTTCTCTCTCTCTCTCTCTCTCTCTCTCTCTCTCTCTCTCTCTCATTACCGCTGCTTTAAGACATTTCTTACCTACTTCTGCTTTAACTTGGTATGACACATTGTCTGCTTAAAGCAGAGTATCTCTTTCCTCATTTATTGTGCTGTTCTTGCTTCTCTCTTCCTTTCTTCTTCATCTCTCTGTCTCTCTCTCTCTTTCCTTCTTTCTATATCTTTATTTCTATTTATATTTTCTTTAATTTTTTTCAGTCTGTTTCCTCTTGTTTCTTTGTTTATTCTCTTTCCTTTTTACTGTCTTATTTATTCTTCTTTTATTTAATATTTCTTCCCTGCTTTTACTTATTCATTAATTCTTCCCTGTTTCTATTTTTTTTGTTTCCTCTTCTTTCCCTGCTTTTTTTTTCTTTTTTCTGCTTTATCTTGTTTTTTCTTCTTCATTCTGTTTCCCTTTTTTTCTTGCTTCTCCTTTATTCCCTCTTTTTTTTCTTGTTTCTACTTGTTTTTCTTTTTTCATTCCCTACTTTATTGCTTCTTCCTCGTTTGCTTGTATTTCCTTGCTTGTATTTCCTTGCTTGTATTTCCTTGCTTGTATTTCCTTGCTTGTATTTCCTTGCTTGTATTTCCTTGCTTGTATTTCCTTGCTTGTATTTTCTTGTATTTCCTGCCTAGTTTTTATCTCCTTATTTTAATTCTTCCCTTACTTATATTTTCGGTTTACTTATTTCTTTCTCATTCATTTTGGTTGTTTCTCCTTCTCTTCCATCTACTTTAATGTTCTTCCATCATCAACAATTATCTCTAATTATTCTTGCTTTTTTTTGTTCTTGTTGATGTTCTTGTAAATTGAAAAACATTACTTGTGATTTTTTTTTTTTTTGCTATTTTCTAAATATTTTTTTAATTGTCCAAGTCGGACCGAAACGTCGCCACAATCATCATTCTATTTGCGAATTGTGTAAAAGACAACAATCTCTTCAGATATGTTAGATAAATGTTGCCTCTAAGGTTTTTTTTTTTTTTGGGGGGGGTTAAATAAACATTTAACGTCCTAAGTTGATAAATTTAACAGTTAATAATTTGTTATTCAAACAAGCAATCAAACATGATTGTAAAATTGGACAATCACTGAATAAAACCAATATATTAGAAGTAACATCAAACAATGTATTACAAGTAACATAAATCTATTACTAGTAATAAATTTGTTACTCTGAGACTCACAGCCTCCAGCAACTTGCTTCATAACTCACATGTGTACAGAAATTCAGAAGATCAATTGATTTGTATATTTCGATCCCCTTCTGGGGTCCTCTTCAGCAGATACGTAAGTGAAATGAGATCAACAGTATATAGGGAAGGTTTCACCTCAACCTCAAGTACTTGTGGATAAACAAGAAAAAATTGGGCAATCCCCTTTAAATTTAAATTTTTTTAGGAAACACTTGAAATTTCTCACGTGTCCAAAAAATTCCAAATAATATTCCTACTCTTTTTGTCCTGTAACAAACACCCTTCTCACTTTTCTGAAGATTTGCAGCACTTCTAGGAGACTATATTGTTACTCTGGCAATAAGCTTTTTTCTTGAGAATGTTGACCAACCACCTTCTGAGGATACATAGTTCTGAATTCAACAAATTAATATTATAATTATTTAAATAGTGTATATATATATATATATATATATATATATATATATATATAATATATATATATATTATACGAGCATATGATAGTCTCTTCATTTTTACTATAAAGGATTCTTTCGTTTTTGTTTGTATAATATTAGAAGAATGTTCTCTAAGGAAGTATTCTTGATGGTAACACTCGTCTTCCTTCCCCTCTTTAAATTAGTTTTGAATGTGTCTTTATGTTTAATTCAGATACTGCGCCTTTAATATATTCTTGTTGTCTCTCTCTCATTCATTCTGTATAGAGACAAGAGCCTTAGCAAGGTGGTTACTACTATTATTACTATTACTACTACTATTACTACTACTACTACTATTACTACTACTATTACTAGTACTACTACTATTACTACTATTACTAGTACTACTACTATTACTACTATTACTAGTACTACTACTATTACTACTATTACTACTACTACTACTATTACTACTACTATTACTACTACTACTATTACTACTACTATTACTACTACTACTATTACTACTACTATTACTACTACTACTATTACTACTACTACTATTACTACTACTATTATTACTACTACTATTACTACTACTATTACTACTACTATTACTATTAATATTACTACTGTCACAACCACTACTACCACTACTAGACACACAAGTGTTCCAGTGTTCACAACGTCATGTTCAACTTCCCGTTTTCTCTTTTTGAACTTCCCATGCCAGAATCTATGATAGAAAACGGGGCTGATATCTTTCAATTATATTTCATCAATCTCATTTTCAAAGATAATCATTACTTTCTGTCGCTTGTTGTTGCTGAAAAATATCGATGGGGTCAACTGGTACCGTTTTCATGGGGGTTACATTATTATATTTGAAGATTATCGTTTTTCGAAAAAAAAAAATACCGTGTGGGTAATGGTATTGATTCTTACGCATGCGCATCTTTGTATATATAGACAAAGTATATACCTATTAAAGTATACATACATAGAAGTACATAGTATATAAGAATATGAGGGTGAGGAATATGCTAAAGCTGTCTGCAGAGAGCTATCTGCTACTACTATATTTGACGTAGGACTATCTGTGGATATCTAGATGGTTGAGGTAAGAATAGTAAAGCAGAAGGCTCTCCCCCCTACCCTCCAGTGAGATTTTTGGCCGGCTTGAAACAGGAGAGAAGAATATGGTAATTTATTAGGAATTCGGGTATGGTGACTTGTGTTTGTGACCTGTGTTTGTGACCTGTGTTCAACATATCAATTTAATCACTTGAGTTAACGAACCGAGGTTAGTAATTAGAGCAATTAAATACACGGGTGAGTTGTAACTTGAAGGGGTCTTGATCCAATGAATTGGAACTACCTCCCCCTTCCCGGGATCAAACAGGATTATTTCCCATTCCCCCATGAATCTAAAATTAATAATTATAATACGAAATAAAATGGGACACATATATATATATATATATATATATATATATATATATATATATATATCCCCTCAGTGTATATACACTGAGATATATACATATCTAGGTGTATAAATCTTGGGTTTTCTACACGTTTCTGGATATAAAGACACACAAAAGAGCGACCTTTCGCTCAAGGGAATTGAAACGTTGAAAGAGAAAACACTTTTCGCCCTTTTATATAAACCTATCATCCACATGCTGGCTCAGAGGAGAGCGAAAAGAGCCTTTTGCTTTACTATCCCTGACTCGAACACCTAGATAATACACGATAGTCCTTAATTTAGATATAAGTAGATAGTTCACGATAGATAGTCTGGGTGTGGGCTTGTAAGTCCTCTGATATCTATCCTTTACAAGTACTCCCACGTACTCCCACGTACTACCAAGCACCCATCTCAATAACTATTCAAGTTCTTGGTAAATCCAGTAATCTCTGTTTTTATTACTCGTATTTAGAGGATTTACTTGTTACGGGGATTTATTTTTTAGGGAGACTGGGCGAAAAACATTATAACTTAGTTTTACAGAAATTTATGTTAAACGTTATCTAGGTTACTTTCTGCTTTGTTAATTATGATTAACTTTTCTGGAGGGTTACGTTGATTTATGTTAATTTTGGTGAGGTTAATTTTGTCGATCCAGTGTGCATTTGTATGTTAATTTGCGTCCTTGTTAATCATGTTGAAAGTTAGTTACGTTAATTTCTAGTTTATTCGAAATCTAGATGTGATTAGGGCTAGTTTTCTTGAAAGTTAGGTCTATGAAAGGTTAGTTTAACTAGTTTTTTTAAGGGTGCTAAATAGTATTAAGGCAAGAATTATTTTCTAATGGGTCTCGAAGGATTTTTTTTTTTTTTCTAATGAAAAAAGTAAGAGTCTGACATTTAAGTTTATGGGAACATTTTGTCCAAGAAAATGTTTCTTACTAATCAATGTTTTAAAAATTCTTGCTAACTGTCCATGTTTACAAGTGATTTTTTTAATGACCAATTGAATATTTCTTCTCTGTGAGTATACCACAAATCAACATTTCTTCTCTGTGAGTATACCACAAATCAACATTTCTTCTCTGTGAGTATACCACAAATGAACATTTCTTCTCTGTGAGTATACCACAAATGAACATTTCTTCTCTGTGAGTATACCACAAATTAACATTTCTTCTCTGTGAGTATACCACAAATTAACATTTCTTCTCTGTGAGTATACCACAAATTAACATTTCTTCTCTGTGAGTATACCACAAATTAACATTTGTTCTCTGTGAGTATACCACAAATTAACATTTGTTCTCTGTGAGTATACCACAAATTAACATTTGTTCTCTGTGAGTATACCACAAATTAACATTTGTTCTCTGTGAGTATACCACAAATTAATATTTCTTCTCTGTGAGTATACCACAAAACTTAAGTGGTATACTCACAGATTATACCTGTCCCTCCCAGCACCTGTCTTATTTCCACTGGGATACTTCCATCCTCTCCCCCAGGATGCGACCCTCAGCAGTCGCCTAGCACCCAGGTACCTACTTTCTGATAGGTAAACAGGGACAGCAGGAGTAACGAAACGTGCAGAACGTTTCCGCTCGGTTCTGCTGTGTCTGCTGTGGGCAGAATCCACCGCGGAAATGCCGACGCTGCGTTTACAGAATCAGTCGTTTCGCCAGCCGTGAGACGCCTGCTGGTAAAATATATTAGACTTTGTCTCTCTGATGGGCCAAATTGCCTAATTTCGCCGTCTACTGCAACTGATAGACATTGATTGTCGCCTCACGGATGCAAAATCGTCATGCAGATTCCCCAATCACAGCGGTCGTCACCTTTACTAATCACAGTGATTTTGAAGACTCCCTAATCACAGCATTTTGCAGGGTCTCTAAACCCAGTATTTTCGTGTATGATTTCAAGCGGAATGTTATCCGCTCAGATGAGGTGGATTTCTTTTACAAACGACGACGTTTTGCTCTCGCAGTGCCTCTTAGCACGTTGTTAGTGCCAGTCACTGCCTATTTTGGACCAGTTAACTAGCCAACTCGTTAACCAATTTCGAATTATACGTTAAACGTGTTTTTATTTTTGTTTTTAGAATCAAGAACTGACTATAATGGTTTTGTGATTGTTTAAAATGATTCAGTACTAATTACATGAGGGTCATTAAGGGTGCATGTCCTGTGCACCATCAGTCAATAATACTTTAATTAGGTTAAGTAAGATTGGTCAGGAAAAAGGGTAAGTGTTTCCTGACGCGGGTCTTAGTTATAAGACGACCTGCAGCTGAGCTTTTGGTCATCTGATAGAGGCCTTCCACTGGCTTACCCCTCCACCCCTTTAAAAATTACTTATATATATATATGTGTAATTGGTCAATTAGCAAGGACTCGATTAAAATTAAATCCTTTGTAAAAAAAATTCTTAAACGTTTAAATATACATTTTCTTTCATTTAAGTTAATGTAAAAATTAGTAATTTTGTACCAAAAGAAGCTTAGAAAACTTACCTAATCTTTTTATAACAAGCCCAATAATTTATTAGTAAACACAATGAAATATTTTTTTTGTTACGTTCAGAATGATTTTTGTTAAATTACTGCATACACACATTTTCGCTTGCCTTATTCGGCAAGAAGAGCGTTGCTATTTAAATAATTAAAAATTTTAAATATAAGATTCGAAAAAACACGTATATATACAAATCTGTGAAAAAAATATGGGATCAATTTATATGCGATCCAAACATCTCTATAAGCATCTAAATCATATACATTCATATTAAATAACCAGTTTGCGGAAGACCTCAAAGTCGATGATACAAAGTCGACTTTGGCAACAAAGTTGAGAGGTAAAAGAATTTGTGTTTATAGTTGAAAGTTGAGATTGACACCAAGCCATCAATAAAGGTGGTGAGTGTGCTTAGATATACGTACGTTTGTATATGTACGTTGATATATCTAAGCCTCTTGGTTAATAGGGATTTAAATCCTGTCGACTTCGGGAGGGTTATTAAGGCTGTAGGGAAAATTCTTAGTATATACACTCAAGAGATATACACCCCACGGTGTATGTACCTTGATTATATAATATATATATATACATTATATTATAAAGCTAGCCAGCCTAGTGATCAAATTTAACGCATGAATAAACTCTGCGTAATTTTAACATATATATTTAACTTAGTACTGCCTCTATCATAACAAATTTTCTCATCATTTCAAACTTATTTGCTATTTTACATGTTAAATTATGATTCTGAAGCTTCTGGTAAATAATGTTCAGATCTAATTAACAAACCAACGAATGGTACAATTTTCTTGTACCTGGTACAACATATTTTGGGACAAATCTCGATAACCTCGCCTGGTTGTCCACTTGTGAATAAATTCTGTTCCCACTTAAAAATAGGTAAATTAAATTCCCATTGAAAAATAATGAGACATTTCTCATGTGTGTAAAACATATAGAATTCCCATCTTGAGAATGATATAATCGATAAGCGTAATTCTCATTTTGAGTTAATTATATAAGATTGTCGATAGATAGGATGTTTCTCAGCGTATGTAAATGGAACTGAAAAAATGAGTAATTAAATGAAATTGAGGCTAGTTCAAATGACCTGATCATCCCAGTTCAAATTACCTGACCCTCCCAGTTCAAACGACCTGACCTTCCAGTTCAAATGAAAAATATTGAAAAAAATATTTCGTGTGATTGTAGACTCGTCTTCAGTGAGGCGATTTGGAGAGGCAGAATTTTTTAATATATAATTTAAAGTTCAAGGGGATAATTGTTCGCCATTTTCGCATTCCTCTTCTAATATGATTGGCCACGAGGGCCGAATCCAGGACTATTAATATCCATAGTCGGAAGAATTATCCGGCATCCATTATTGGAAGGATTAACCAGGTGATCGAATCCAAGCCTACTGCATTGCTTAACATCCATCGTAAGAAGGATTAGTCAGTAGGCTGGAAATAGGCCTACTGTATTAATGTTATTAAGAAATAACCAATATATTTCATGATAGATTAGCCAGAAGGTTGGCGCTAGGCCTATCTGTACTAATATTAATAAGAATTAACCAATATCTTTCATGGGATAGATTAGCCAGTAGGCTGGCAATAGGCCTACTGTATTAATAAGAATTAACCAGTATATTTCATGGCATGGATTAGTCAGTAGCTGACTCTAGGCCTACTGCAGTTCCTAATGTGCGTCTTAGTTACTCGATCGGATTTATCAATTCGATCGGGTGATACAGAGCCCCATGAGCGAAACGTCTCATTATCAAAGTTCTAGTTTTATTTTAATTGTATACATTACCGAGAAGCGGATAGGACATGTACAAACATCTGGGTGTCTTTATTGATGAATAGGACACATGTACAAACACCTGGGTGTCTTTATTGATGAATAGGACACATGTACAAACACCTGGGTGTCTTTATTGATGAATAGGATACATGTGCAACACCTGGGTGTCTTCACTGATATCCAGGTGTTGTACATGTGTCTTAAAGGCCGGAGTGTGAGCAAAACGTCGTCAGTAGAGTGTCGCATTTACTGCAACTTTCTCTCTTGCCATTTTAAAGATATGGTTTTGATTATAATCATTAAAAATATCTTGGGATTGATAAATCCTCCAGCAAATCCGCCACAAAATAACTCATTAAAAAAAGTAAATACAGATGCCTGTAATGTGACACTGTAAAAAATAAGAAAAGGCACAATACCGTGACTGGAACAATACACAAACTTATGACGACGTTTCGGTCCGTTTAGGACTATTCACAAGTCACTTGTGAATGGTCCTAGACGGGTCGAAACGTCGTCACAAGCCTGTATATCTCTCCTACGTGTGGGATATTAGTATACGGTCACACTGTATCTTCCAATCTGCTATTGATACTTTTTCAGTATTTCATTATATGTAATTTTCGCCCCTATGGTAACTTGCTGTGTAAATGAGGGGTCGAGTCTGGTAAATAATTTACATAGCTAATTGTTTACTCATTTGTAAATTTATTTTACACATTTTTGCTTTTATTGTGAAATAAAAGACGCGATGAGTGAAATGTTTTGTTGAGTAAGCGATTTTTCGGTCCAGGACTGAAGCACCTATTTGGGTCGAAACGTTTCCTCAGTAAAGCTCTGGGTTTAATTTCACACAGAGAGAAAGGTTTATGACGACGTTTCTGTCACATGTGGACCATTTACTAGTTTCATTCTCTTTCTTATGTGTGGGTTATGTGTATATTCCAGTCACGCTATTGTGCCTTTTTCTATGGTCAGGTCAGGTCAGCTGTAGAATGTTATAGCCGACAAGTGCTTAAAAAAAAGAACACAGCAAAGACCCTTAGTAGTCCGACGTTTCACCTAATAAAGCCACATGTAGGCGAAACGTCGTCCGAATGTAATAATGCTAATTTCTACATATTATCTTTTCAAGGTAAAAATATTTAAATTTGAGGAAAAAAATTACCCAAAATTACTTGGAACATTTAAGGATCTTATGATTTTTTTAAGGTGGCCACCATATATTTTATTAGCAAAAATACTTATTATTTTGTGCTAGTAATAGTCTATTACCAATAAAAAAATAATGATAGAAGCATTAATGTTATTTACCAATAAATTTAATAATAAATAATGGGACACCTGTCATTAATTTATCCATATTTCTTTGCAGGTATGTAGAGTTGGTGTGCTAGAGTACACACGAGTGTGGTGAGTACTTAAACTCTTTTCTGTATAGACTCTAGATTATGTAATTTAGTTATTCCAGTATTATATAGACGCGGGTACAGAAAGTGTGATAAACTTTATTAATTAATTAGCCAACGAGAAGTTACCCTGAGTGTAAAACCTAACTTCTGTATAACTGTGCCAAGCATTAGGAATAACATCAGGAGAAAAGTCAGTTTTAAACATGAATGGCAGATACGCATTTAGAAACCAGCGTAGATCTACAGCCTACAGATAAACGCGCTTAGGTGCAATTTGCAAAGTAAACACTGATAATGTAGTAGATAGGCTTAGGCTTCGTTACGAGTACTTCTGGCAGTTTGGCAGACACGTAGATGATCAAAGTAAATGCAATAAATATAAGATATAGACCATTTTAAGCAAATATCCTAAATTCTTAGACGCTTTGTGCATCCACATGCTCCTGCGCTGTCATCTACAGGAAGAATATTGGTACACAATAAACTAGCTAATACCATCCACAGGATGAATATTAAATGAACAGTAAACTAGATAATACCATCCACAGGATGGATATTAAATGAACAGTAAACTAGCTAATACCATCCACAGGATGGATATGGGCCACACAGTAAACTAGCCACTACCATCCATAGGATGGATATAAAACGCAAAAAAATAAACTAGCCACTTATGGCAGTAAAAATCTAAATCTCAAGGTTAAACCGGTAATTTATATTTGGCGAGTAGGGTTCGTCTCCAGAATGGCCGAGAATTACTTTTGGGAGCGGCCCGCACCAGCAGCTGTCGGTGCCTCGAACAATTTCCGTCGCAGAGTGCCAAGAGAGCCAAATTTTGAGGAGTGTTCACAGGCACTGTGATAGTGCCACTGCTGCACTTATTGTTCAGCATCATTCCATAATCGTCGACTTTTCGTGATTCGTGATTGATTCAGGTTTTTTTAAATATTGAATATTCTAGTGCTGTCAGTGTCGAATATTCTAGTACTGTCAGTGTCGAATATTCTAGTACTGTCAGTGTCGAATATTCTAGTACTGTCAGTGTCGAATATTCTAGTGCTGTCAGTGTCGAATATTCTAGTGCTGTCAGTGTCGAATATTCCAGTGCTGTCAGTGTCGAATATTCCAGTGCTGTCAGTGTCGAATATTCCAGTGTTGTCAGTGTCGAATATTCCAGTGCTGTCAGTGTCGAATATTCCAGTACTGTCAGTGTCGAATATTCCAGTGCTGTCAGTGTCGAATATTCCAGTGCTGTCAGTGTCGAATATTCCAGTGCTGTCAGTGTATCGAAAATTTTCTGCAGTTGAATTTAAGAATCTACTGATTTTTTTAAATTTGTTTTTATGCTAACATGTTAAAATTAGCTAGAAAGTTTTGGAGTCTCTCTCCATCACTCTTCGACAACAATGTGAATAATAATGAAAATAATTTATTATTTTTAGTAGTAGTAGTAGTGGTAATATTTATCATTATTATTATTATTATTATAAGTCCTCTTTTATAAAGAGTTGATTGTTTTGCATTATATAAGTAGGAGTCTCAGGAAGACTAGGGATAAGTACACAACTGACGCATGGATGACGCACCATTGACGCAGAGACCTCTTATAATTCACATACTATGAGACAAAAGCTAAGCAAATAAACTCGCTGAGCTTAGCTCATTAACATGAAATAATTTTCAGCGGTACAAATCTACAATTCAACTCGCAGGGAGTTTCCAATAATTATCTGATTTTTTTTCTATAATTTAATTTCTATGGATATATATTAAAAAAAAATATAACTAAAATGGATTTAATATTGAATATTTTAATTAGTATATTATGTCTTATTTTAGAAATGAACAGTATAGTTTAGAAAGTATAATTTAGAAATTAATATTTAGGAAGGAAAATTTAGAAAGTATAATTTAGAAATGTAACATATGCCTTTACTCTGCTAAAAATAGGAATAAAACACATGTACAACACCTGGGTATCTTCACTGATATCTAGCTGATATATACGTGTCTTTGTTATCAAGATCCTTATCTGGATCTTCTCTGATGTATATAGATCCATTCTGGAGTTTGGAGACCAGAACTGAGCAGCATGATATAAGCAAGACCTTATCAGTGATGTATAGATCTGTTATATTGCTTATGGATTCCTCTTAAACTATTTGATATAAATTAAAGTACACTAATAAAGTACACAAATAACCCGCACATAGAAAAGAGTAGCTTACGACGACGTTTCGGTCCGACTTGAACCATTTACAAAGTCACACAGATGGTCTGTATGATCGTAGCATCGTCGTAAGTTCCTCTCACCTACGGGCGGGATATTTGAGTATCGTTCCAGTCACGGTATTGTGGCTTTCTGTTCTTGAAATCAAAGTAGCCAATTAACTTTATTACGAACGATTAGTCACTATTGCTTTTGGCTTCAGAATTTTCTAATTGAGACTTCCATGTTTTTTTTTCTTCACATTCCGCATCATCTAGCTCCACATTACCTTGTTTATATATGTGGGGGGTATTATGTTAACAGGGATCAGGAATTTACGTCTATTCAGTCTTGTCCAAATCTTCCGTGGCTCTGTTATTCGTCCTATTTTTGTGTAGTCAGCGAATTTATTTATCTCTGCCTGTTATTCCCTCGTCAAGGTAATTTGTGTATATTATAACAAGAAGAGACCTAAAACTGATCCTTGTGGAATGCCACTTGTGACTGGTCCCCTTTTTTATTTCACCCCATTTATCTAAACTCTAAGTTTCCTAAAATTTTGCTCAATTTTAGCCTATTGAGGCAGTTTAGACACCACCTTTCATTTAAAGTTATGATTTAAGTGTTTCTACACATTGTAGCCTCAATTTTATTATTTATATGCATAATAAACCTAAAATATCAAATATTCCTCTGTCCACGAGAGAATTTTTTTTCTCTAATACCAGTTGCTCTAAGTCTTCTGTACGAGACTTTCGAAAACTTTACTAAAAACCGAAAAAAAAAATCGCATTTCAGACCATGGTCCATTACCTCAAATACTTTGCCGAAGAAGGTTGTAGAAATGCATATGAAAAAATACGTTAAAATATATAAGATTAGGTTTCTTTGCTCTAAATTAATGGTGAATTCGTATTGAGATTTATAAACTATGATTACATTACGGCTAGTATTTTGATACTTTGCTTACTATTGATTTTAGGTTTAGAGAGAGGTGATTTCATGCTATTTTTGAGGTGAGGATTTACATTAGCCATCTCCCACGTCTCTGAAAAATTGGTTTAGTGGCATGCAGGCTAGTAGCCTACCCCGTTAGTAGCCTACCCCGTTAGTAGCCTACCCCGTTAGTAGCCTACCCCGTTAGTAGCCTACAAGTAGCCTACACCGTTAGTAGCCTACCCCGTTAGTAGCCTACCACGTTAGTAGCCTACCACGTTCCATTTAGTACTTTTAAGAACCCCTGAAAACAGTTCATCACGGACAAGGGACTTGTCCGTGTTTCTGCTTGATAAACATCTCCCTTAGTGACTCTGAAGTTATTTATCTTCTTCAGTCAGTCTACCATTATTAATTGCTGGGATATTTATGTCTTCCTGTGTTAAGACCGACAGGTAATAACTTACATAAATTGGAATATATTTCCTATTCATTATGAGGAAACTATCCAGATCTAGTTTTAAGTGGACCTATATTTTTTTCTAACTGGAATTAGTGCTTTAAGCCTGAAATAATCCTATAGGATTTGTCTTGGATTCACTAGCCACTTTAGTTGTCTGGGTTATCCTTTATCCCTTTCCTCTCTTTTAATAAGAGTATATTGGTCTACCTGTAAATTCCTCTTTTTTCTCTCTCTCCCAAGACCTCATTTAGTCTCCTGTTCATCTATTCTGGATCGTTTTTATTTGATCATTATCTTGGGAATACATAAAGTAACATGCTTTTTGCGCATGTTACTTTATTAAGAAAAATATAATAGTTTCCGTCTCTATTTGCAAGATCTTGGACAGTAAAACCACTAGATACATAACGCTAAGAAGGTGCTTTCTAAATTCAATGAAAGTTGCAGAACTATGATCTAGGATTTCACTTAATTATCCTGATTATCATAATTTGTGATCACTTGTGTCCAGGTCTCCAGTGATCTCTAAACTGTTTACTAAGGTCTCCTTTTTGACGAGACGAGGTCAAGTTGATTATTCCTTCTGAATGTATTTAAGATGACACCTAGAGTCTCCTTATGCCACCTCATCGAGTTCCATATATAATGTGTCACTTCTTGTGTCGACATGACTAAAAACTTGATGTAAAATGTTATACATGGAAGATATATAATCCTGACAAGATGGTGGAATTAGACACATGCAATGTCTGGGTATCTATATTTGCAGATTTTATCAATGCAATTGATAAAGCCACTGGATGGCGAAAAGTCTACAAATAAAGATACCCATATATTTCACGTGTTTAATTCTTCATTAACGTAAAAAGTTCGTCTGTAAATAATAATTTGCTCTGCAAATGATTCTTTTTTTTAAACATATGCAACTCTGTTGCCAAGCCAGGATTTTCCTATATGCTTTATTAATCTGATAGTATTCAACTCTCCTTCGACTACCCTTCCAGATAGTGATACCTTGTATAACACGGCTATGAACAGTTTCGATATTACACGGTTTCGTTATTACACGGTTTCGCTATTACACCTTTTCGCTATTACACAGTTTATAATTTAAGTTCATAACAATTAAAAAAAATTAACAATAGTGTTATAGGGAACTGCATTTTTTTATATTTCATTAGACACGAGTACTTTTATATAGGAAATTATGAGTGGGTAGAGAAGAGTGCCATGAAGTGTCGTCTGATAAAATAACAGGAAATCTCCATAAGGCAGTAAAAACAATCTTCTTTCAAAACATTCCACTTACAAATTACTAAGAACAGGTGAGAGAGGGTTTCCCATTGCCATATCAAATTTCTGAGTGTAAAACTCGCTGTTAAACACAAACTTGATATCAACAATGCAGTGTTTAACAAGCTCAGATGGAGACGAAACGGGAAAAAAAAATCTACAAATCGTGTCTGTTTGTGAACTTTTAAAAAGCGTATTGGGGTTTCCATAACGATGGAATTGTGGGTGAAATTGCTGGTGCTGATACTAAAGCTGCTGAAAAACGTCACAGTGAGTTAAGAGAAGTGATTGAAAGAGGAAGCAACACGGAGGAACTAATTTTTAATGGACGAAAAGGTCACAATACGTGACTGGACCAATACACAAATAACTCGCACGTAGAAGAGAGAAACTTTTGACATTTCAGTCACGATCTGAACTATTAAGTAGTCACACGCTAACACACGAAGGTTAGGTTAAGTTAGGTTAGGTAAGGTTTGTCAGGACACATGAAGGTACGGGAGCCAGTATACATAAGAATAATAATAATAATAGTTTATTTAGACATGATACAATGTTATTTAGACATGATACATAGGTATAAATGAGGTGTACATGCCAAAAGCCCCTAATATGCTGTGCATTGTGGGCATTCTTAAGATTAGGTAATAGTAGACTACATGGTAAAAAATTATGGTTGATAATTTATAAAATAAGTATAATTGTGTATCTAAGTTGTAAAATTTGAATATAAGTTGAATATAATCTATTAATTGTAGCAATGCAAGTAATTGAGATAAATTTAAAACAATTGCATTGCAATTACAGTTTGTGGTCATTATAATGTAAATGTGTAGTAGTAACAGTTAGCTCAGTATATATTATTCATAACAGGTTTTTACATTTGAGTGATTAATCAGGTTTATACATTTAAGTGATTAATCAACTTTGTTGGGAATATTTGATATTGAGTACTTAGTTTTGGGTGAGAAGGTGGTTTTTTTAGCATCGTTTTGAATTGGGGTACAGGCAGGGTTTTTTGGCAATCACAGGTAATGAATTCCAAATTTTCGGGCCTTTTATATGCATTGAGTTTTTGGATAGTGTTAGATGGACACGGGGAACATTGAGGAGTGATCTGTGTCTAGTGTTATGGTCATGTGTCCTGTTAAGGTTGGTAAGGAGAAGTTTGAGTGATGGGTTAATATTTGCATAGTGTTTTCTATGTATGTAATAGGCACAGTAAAAAGTATGGATGTCTTGTATGGTGAGTAAGTTTAGGTTTTTTAATATTGGTGGAGTATGTTGTCTGGAGTGAGAATTTGTTATCATTCTAACTGCTGCCTTTTGTTGTGTTATTAATGGTCTGAGATGAGTTATTGATGTAGAGCCACATGTGCAGATTCCATAGGTGAGGTAGGGGTAAATGAGTGAGTGATATAGGGTAAGGAGAGCTGGTTGTGGAACATAGTACCGTATCTTGGATAGTATTCCCACGGTCTTTGAGACTTTCTTGGAAATTTGTTGTATATGTGTTTGAAATTTGAGGCCACTGTCAAGATGTATTCCTAAGAATTTTCCGTATGTGAGTTTTGTGATAGGGGACCCGTTTATCATTATGTTAAGTGGTGCGTTTGTAGCTCTGTTCCCAAACTGGATAAAATAGGTTTTATCAATATTGAGAGTAAGTTTGTTAGTCATCATCCAGGTAGATATTTTCTGCAATTCAGTATTTACAGTGTTGGCTAGTATGTCTGGGCTTGGGTGAGAGATAACGTATGTAGTTGAGATGTATTTGGTAGGTCGTTAATGTAAATAAGAAAGAGTAGTGGGCCAAGAACACTTCCCTGTGGGACACCAACTGTAATAGTTTGTGCGGTAGAGTTAGCTCTATTTGTGTACACATATTGGTTTCTGCTGCTAAGGTATGATTTTAGGTAGTTGAGAGGAAGATGATACCTTGGCACACATATTGAACACAACTACAACATAAACAGTGTTTTAAAACCGCCAGGTTTTGCATAGAATGGAACTTTTTTCAGGCACTTATTAACCGTGATAGGCAAATTAGTCCTGTAGATCCGAAAACTCAGTCAGTTCTGAAACGTTGAAATTTGCAATTAAAAAAAAGTTTTCTTTTGTTCTGTTTATAATATTTCCCGAATATATTTTTTATTACGAAAATAATTAAAAATGTATGAGATTAGTGCCGTAAATTTTCTTTAGGAATTTCTTTGGAACTCGTAATTTTGACCCCCCCCCCATAGTATTTTAGACCTTAAAATATAATTTAAACTTAATTGTTTGATAAGGATTAGATTCTAAGGTAAATTTATAAACGTAATTCGGGATATAAAACCCACGGAGAATATTTCCACGAAAATTAGAAACGGTGAGAATTAAAGCCCAAGGTATTTAAAAACCTAACAGAATTAAAACCTCAAGGAATTATTAACCAGGATATATATATATATATATATATATATATATATATATATATATATATATATATATATATATATATATATATGTAGGTTTTAACATGTATGGAAAGCCTATTGCTATGCAGTGCAGGTGTATAACAAGGTTTTATTCAGACCACGTTTCGCCCTGTGTAGAGCTGTCAGGTTTCGATCTACGCAGGGCGAAACGTAGTCAAAATAATGTTTCACACCCAGTGAACCCACTTCAGATTCACACCCAGTGAACCCACTTCAGATTCACACCCAGTGAACCCACTTCAGAGTTTGTTTCTAGCATGGTTTACCTTTCTAACAGGTAAGTGACCTGACAGGTCACTTACCTGTTAGAGAGGTAAGTACTAGGGAGACTTGTCTTGTTTACCAGGTCTCTCAGGTCATGTAGGGTCAACCTGAGGTCAAATGGTCACACCTTCTCACATTCCGCCCCCTAAACCCACTTTCACCCACAACCCACCCTCAACCCACCCTCAACTCACCCACAATCCACTCTCAACCCACCCACCACCCACCCTCAACCCACTCTCGTTAATGTTTATCTTTTTGTGCTTTTTTCCCTCTTATGTCTTCTGTCTTCTTGTTCCTTCTCTTCTTTTATCGTTTTGATCTCCTCTTCCTCCTCCTCTTTCTCCTCCTCCTCCTCTTCCTCCTCCTCCTCCTCTTCCTCTTCCTCCTCTTATTATCTCTCCATGCATCTTCCTGTTCGTCATTATCACTAATAATCTGTTCTCTTCGTTTCTTCCTCTCGTATTATTGCTTCTTTTGCTTCTTCCTTATCCCACACAACCAACTATCTCTCCTTCCTCCTCCTCCTCGTAATTATCATTACCTTCCCCCACAGTTTCCTTTGCCTTCTTCTAATCCCTATAATCCTCCTCCTTTTTCTTAAGAAGAAGCAGAAAGAAGGTACACTGCAGCAGGCCTGCTGGCCCATGCGAGGCAGGTCCAGTTCTCCCACCGGCTTAAGCCAGTGCATTAACCTAGCCAGGTCAGGTCACATTCACTTAAGGAGCACGACATCTGACCTAGTAGCACAAGCTGGTCAGGTCCAACTCACACCCATCCACACCCACTCATGTATTTATCTAACCTATTTTTAAAACTACACAACGTTTTAGCTTCTATGACGGTACTTGGGAGTTTGTTCCACTCATCCACAACTATTACCAAACCAGTGCTTTCCTATATCCTTCCTGAATCTTCTCCTCTTCTTCCTCTTCCTCCTCCTCTTCCTCCTCCTCTTCTTCCTCTTCCTCCTCCTCCCCTTCCTCCTCCTCTTCTTCCTCTTCCTCCTCCTCCCCTTCCTCCTCCTCTTCTTCCTCTTCCTCCTCCTCTTCTTCCTCCTCTTCTTCCTCCTCCTCCTCCTCCTCTTCCTCCTCCTCTTCCCCCTCCTCCTTCCTGTCCCCAAAGCACTTAGAAATAGCATGAAAATTGGTCATCTAGCCCGAGGCCAAACTAGTGTAGTAATCTAGAAGAACATCACAAGATGATACCTTGCTTCCCCCTTGCTTTGATACTTTGCTCCCCCTTGCTTTGATACTTTGCTCCCCCCTTGCTTTGATACTTTGCTCTCCCCCTTGCTTTGAGTGCTCAGCCACGCCTCAGGATACGCTCAGACAAGCAGTTGTAATTAGGTAATTAGAGATTTCCTGGTGATTAGCATCACTTAATCGAGGACTCTCTGACAGGTCCTGAAGGACTCGCCAGGTCAGCTGGGACTTCCCCCCCTCCTTCCGTAGTCTGTCAGTCATAAATGAGAGGAGCTAGGTTACGTCAGGTTAGCTCAGGTTAGCTCAGGTCAGGTTAGCTCAGGTCAGGTTAGCTCAGGTCGGGTTAGCTCAGGTCGGGTTAGCTCAGGTCGGGTTAGCTCAGGTCGGGTTAGCTCAGGTCGGGTTAGCTCAGGTCGGGTTAGCTCAGGTCGGGTTAGCTCAGGTCGGGTTAGCTCAGGTCGGGTTAGCTCAGGTCGGGTTAGCTCAGGTCGGGTTAGCTCAGGTCAGTTAGGTAAGGTTTGTCAGGAAACAGAACAAGTGTTTCCTGACGTGGGTGTTAGCCATATGATGACCCGCAGCTGGAGCTTTTGGTCATCTGACCGAGGCCTTCCACTGGCTTACCCCTCCACCCCTTTAAAAATTATAATTATAATTACTCTTGACATCACTTGATGGGTCTATTAGTTCCTGTGTTTGAAGGTCTCTTTATCAGAGGAACTGGAGCTGCCCTCGTGATTCTTAGATCACTCCTGATTGCATTCAATTTCCCAGACGCTCTATAACCCTTCTGGGTCTACAGCTTCCCCATAATAACAATGATAATTTTTGTTCCATTATTTTTATTAAAAATAAAATAACAGTATTAATACCAAATATAATAATAATAATAATAATAATTATCCTGGTGAGCAGCCAGAGTAACTCCCCCATCGTAACCTATTCTTTACATGTCACCTATCAAGTCTACCTATCGCCTCTCAGTACCCAGGAGACGTATCCTACGTACCTATTTTCCTGTCTTAGGAAGACGCAACATACTGCACCGGGAGTGTAATTTAGAACCTAATTAACGGAGTAATCAAGGTGTGCTTGGTGTCACAACTAATTACCCAGTGAGTTGAGTGACGTGTAAAATTCGGCAAATCTTTAAAAAGGATGTTAATTAAGGATGTTAATTAAGGATGTTAATTGAGGATGTTAATTGAGGAGGATAATGCTCTGCTTGGGTATTTTTTCCTTTGTTAATTCTGTTAATTACCATTGTTACTTGTTGGTCAGTGTTAGTTAAAAATGAGAAAAATATTTGTATACAATCATAAGGTATATTAGGGAGAGAGATATACCTCTCACTGTATATACCCTGAGATATATATATACCTCTTGGTATGTATATACCATGAGATATACCTCTCAGTATGTGTATACACTGAGATATATATATCTCAGTGTATACACATACTGAAAGGTATATATACCTTTCAGTATGTGTATACACTGAGATATATATATTTTTCAGTATGTATATACACTGATAATGTATTTGTGTATATACACTGATGTATATATCTCATTGTATATACACACTTTACTGCAATCATTGTATTATGTATTAAAATATTCTTGACTGGTGGTGTACAGGTGACATGCTGCCTTAATTAACCTGGTGTAGTAGATAGGCTTTAAACCTCACATTAATCAACCAACCAGGGTATATACAGAGTATATCTTCCTCTGCGTATATATTGCTGAGTGGGTTATTTCAAAAGGCCGTCTGGCAGCGGTGTTTGTGTGGGTCAGCGCACACAACGTTGAAATCTGCACGTGTATTATCCGTAGGCAACAGGAGACAATGCAGGAGACAGTGCAGGCAACAGGAGACAGTGCAGGAGACAGTGCAGGCGACAGGAGACAGTGCAGGCGACAGGAGACAGTGCAGGCGACAGGAGACAGTGCAGGCGACAGGAGACAGTGCAGGCGACAGGAGACAGTGCAGGCGACAGGAGACAGTGCAGGCGACAGGAGACAGTGCAGGCGACAGGAGACAGTGCAGGACGAGACAGTGGGGCAGGAGACAGTGCAGGCGACAGGAGACAGTGCAGGCGACAATGCAGGCAATATCACTCAGACTAAACAGGAAATAGGTGTTTTTACAACCTCCCCCCTCCCCCTACCCCTCCCCTCCCCCACTAAACAAGCACGATAAGCGGTGTTTGCGTCAGACACTGCAGGAAGCAATGCAGGTTACAGTGACTGGCGACACTGCAGGAAGCAATGCAGTGTATAATGACTCAGGCAACACTGCAGGAAGCAATGCAGTGTATAATGACTCTGGCAACACTGCAGGAAACAATGCAGTGTATAATGACTCAGGCGACACTGCAGGAAGCAATGCAGTGTATAATGACTCGGGCAACACTGCAGGAAGCAATGCAGTGTATAATGACTCTGGCAACACTGCAGGAAGCAATGCAGTGTATAATGACTCTGGCAGCACCAAATAGTTGCACACATGAAAAAGCAACATTGCATGACTCGGTCATCATACCCATCAACATAAACATCTGCAACATTCAACACACACACACACACACACACACACGAATCATATTTGGAGAGAAGACAGACAGGCTTAGTTGCAACATTCAACATTATCTTGCTTAAACATTCACACCTGCAACATTTAACAATAACAGAGACGGCATTTGCAACATCTAAGTTGCAGCTAAAACCCTGGTGAGTGTAAGATTAAGACGCCTTCCAGAAAGGAGCCCCGGCGAGAACAGTTATTTGTTCTTCTTGGGGCTTGTTCTAATTAACTTTAAGGGGGGAGGGGGATGAGAGGGGTGGGAAGAGGGTGTCATGGAGGTTCTTCGCCTCGCTGGCAACACTGACACACTTTGGCAGAAGTGTTCGCTTTTTGTTCTCATCTCTGTGAAGAACATTGTTCTTGGTATTGGCAGTGCTCTCACGAGGCTCAGGATCACCTGTTCTTCAAATCTGTGGGTTCATGTTCACCTGTTCTTCAGATCTGTGGGTTCATGTTCACCTGTTCTTCAGATATGTGGGCTCATGTTCACCTGTTCAAATCTGTAGGTTCATGTTCACCTGTTCTTCAGATCTGTGGGTTCATGTTCACCTGTTCTTCAAATCTGTGGGTTCATGTTCACCTGTTCAACAGATCTGTGTAAATAGAAGGCATGTGCATTTAATAAGACCTTGACTGGACCAACGTTTCGCTCAACAGGAGCGTCAAGTCCATGCTCGAAACGTGTCCTCAATAAACTTTCCTTCCCAAACACCTGTGTTTTGGTTTTCACAGGTTTAACACCTGTCCTGCTTATACAGGTTTAACACCAGTGTCTTTGTTTTGAAGACGTTTCGCCCAATCTTCATCAATAAAGATAAGCAGGTATTGCACAGTTGCTGTTTTTTATTCATAACCATGTTATGATTATTGATTAAACACCTGTTTACGACACGTGTTAGGCAGGTGTTGCTCACCTAGGATCCCCTTTTTACTGTCAAATTTTAAATATGCAGAAAGAACTTGATATTCCAAACATCAGATATCGTGTTACTGAAAGCAATGTCCTCATTGGGGGTCAACATGGTTAGGCAAGCCCATTTTTGGGCCAGTAGGCCTACTGGCCCATGCTAGGCACGTCTTACGTCCATCCATACCTGGCTATCCTCTACATGATTTTGTGTTCACTTACTGGAGACAGTGGCAGATGAGGTGGTCAGTCCCCTCAGCCTTGCCAGGTGGTGGTCAGTCCCCTCAGCCTTGCCAGGTGGTGGTCAGTCCCCTCAGCCTTGCCAGGTGGTGGTCAGTCCCCTCAGCCTTGCCAGGTGGTGGTCAGTCCCCTCAGCCTTGCCAGGTGGTGGTCAGTCCCCTCAGCCTTGCCAGGTGGTGGTCAGTCCCCAGCCTTGCCAGGTGGTGGTCAGTCCCTCAGCCTTGCCAGGTGGTGGTCAGTCCCTCAGCCTTGCCAGGTGGTGGTCAGTCCCCTGAACCTTGCCAGGTGGTGGTCAGTCCCTGAACCTTGCCAGGTGGTGGTCAGTCCCTGAACCTTGCCAGGTGGTGGTCAGTCCCTGAACCTTGCCAGGTGGTGGTCAGTCCCTGAACCTTGACAGGTGGTGGTCAGTCCCTGAACCTTGACAGGTGGTGGTCAGTCCCTGAACCTTGACAGGTGGTGGTCAGTCCCTGAACCTTGACAGGTGGTGGTCAGTCCTGAACCTTGACAGGTGGTGGTCAGTCCCTGAACCTTGACAGGTGGTGGTCAGTCCCTGAACCTTGACAGGTGGTGGTCAGTCCCTGAACCTTGACAGGTGGTGGTCAGTCCCTGAACCTTGACAGGTGGTGGTCAGTCCCTGAACCTTAATCCTCTAGTATTCTAATGCTTTCCAATTAAATTTTTTATATCCTATCTTAACTCAAATCTATTAACATTTATCTTGTTAAGATAGCTTCACTATCTTCTAGTACATCTGTACATCAGTCTTACACCTGTCTCATCTTCCCTGTACACCTTCAGAAGTGTACGTTCACTATTCGTACATATCCTTACCTGGAGTATACCTGGAGAGGATTTAGCGTCCCGGTAACAGTCTTGGTACTCTCTCTTGTTATCTTTTTATAAGAGCAACGTTTCGCTCATTGTAGAGCTTTATAAAGAGCGAAACTTACGTCTGTACTACACCTTTCGGACGTATCTGTTTACCTTCTGTAACGTAGAGATCAAAACCATGTTGTAGTGTTGCTTCAGGTGTTGTAGTTACAGGTGTTGTAGCGTAGTTACAGGTGTTGTAGCGTAGTTACAGGTGTTGCAGCGTACCTACAGGTGTTGTAGCGTAGCTACAGGTGTTGTAGCGTAGCTACAGGGGTTGTAGCGTAACTACAGGTGTTGTAGCGTAACTACAGGTGTTGTAGCTTACTTTCAATGCTTTTATTATTTATACTTCTTGATATAATGTCAATAAAAGTATTAGCTTTATTACCAGTACTTAGTGATGGTAAGGACAGATGCAGTCGTATTGAACTCTCTATTATCGACGTTTCGCCCACACAGTGGACTGTTAAGTCACAGACAGACTGAAAAAAAAAATTGTAACATATAGGATTTAAAAAAAATATATATATAAAAAATAATTTCTTTCGCAATTTGAGGAAATATTTAGTTAAATAATGCTGTAAAAACTTCATGGTTTTTATTTTTCAGTTTTAACTCTTCAAAAATAATTCTAGCACAGATACATAGATTTTTTTTTTAGTTGTGCCGAGCGATTTTTTTTTTAACTGAGAAATATTAGTTTTAATTGAGAAATATTAGTTTTAATTGAGAAATATTAGTTTTAATTGAGAAATATTAGTTTTAATTGAGAAATATTAGTTTTAATTGAGAAATATTAGTTTTAATTGAGAAATATTAGTTTTAATTGAGAAATATTAGTTTTAATTGAGAAATATTAGTTTTAATTGAGAAATATTAGTTTTAATTGAGAAATATTAGTTTTAATTGAGAAATATTAGTTTTAATTGAGAAATATTAGTTTTAATTGAGAAATATTAGTTTAAATTGAGAAATATTAGTTTAAATTGAGAAATATTAGTTTAAATTGAGAAATATTTGTTTAAATTGAGAAATATTTGTTTAAATTGAGAAATATTTTAAATGCGAAATATTTAACCACGAAATAAAAATAATTTTCCGGAAGAGGTAAAGGGATTTAAAGTCCATTGATTTACCTTTCAACTAAGGCTTTAATAAGGCAACGTTTCGCCCAGGGTAGAGCTTACCCGAGTGAGTAGTAGATGTTGGGCATGCGGAGTCGTCATACCCAGGATGTGGGTACGACATATGGACTCAAAATGGACTCGGGTAGGTGAAGACAGGAGTCACTAGACTCCATTTTATAGTCCGAGTTGCAACGCCAGCACTTGCTTCCTCCGTACTTGCTGATTATCTGGCTTCCTGTACTGTGAACTCACTACGCAGTAAGATGTCCTAGCTGTGAGCTGTGAGCTGTGAGGCTGTGAGCTGTGAGCTGTGATCTGAGAGCTGTTAGATCCCATATCTACCTTTTCACTAGTGTCTAATTCATTTTTTTTATTAAAATACACATCGGCCGTCTCCCACCAAGGCAGGGTGACCCTAAAAAGAAAAACTTTCATCATCACTCACTCCATCACTGTCTTGCCAGAGGCGTGCTTACACTACAGTTATAAAACTGCAATATTTTCACCCCTCGTTCAGAGTGTATAATTATAACCATTATTTTTAAAGAGGGGTGGTGGAGGGGGTAAGCCAGTGGAAGGCATCGGTCAAATGGCCAAAGGCTCCAGCTGTGGATCATATGACTAAGACCCTCGTCAGGAAACACTTGTCCTGTTTCCTGACAAACCTTACCTAACAATTTCTGTTGCCTTCTACTTTTCAATCATCTCTGGTTTTCGACTGAAGAAGGCTCGTGTGTGGGCGAAACGTCTGGGCAATAGAGATCCCCGATTGTCGCCCATGTGACCTTGCCAGGCAAGTAAGAAGTCTTTGAGTTGTGGGGTGAGCAGATAGTATGCTCCTCCTCCCTGGATTGAAAACAGGTAAATAAGGACGTTTATCAAGGAGACGTTTCGCCCACCAACAGCGTTACTAACGCATTGGTTCAAAACAGCCAATGGTTAGCGAATCCTTTTCCTAATAATATATATTGGTGATAATCCAATTATGAATTATCGTGATGTGATGGGTTAATTATAATTCACATCCCAAGACTTTGCTATCAAAATTTCATCCCCAAATACGTGAACCGTTGTTCAGGGCTTTAATTTTAGTACCTGTACAAAATCTGTTGTACCTGATAATTTCGAAGGGTCATGACCCCCACTACTCTATTGATGAGGGAGGACCACAGTCTAGGAAATCAGGACCTGAAGCTACTCAGGCCTTTTCTACGTTCAAAAAACGACGTTTCTGGCAATGTAATGGGTTCTGCAAGAGAGATAGAGATGGAGGTTCTGGGAGTGTGTAGATAGGTTCCAAGCATAGCTAGATAGGTTCTGGGAGTGGAGTTAGGATCCACGCATAGCTAGTTCTAGGAATATTGATAGGTTCCACCTATAGATAGGTTCTGGGAGTGTGTAGATAGGTTCCAAGCATAGCTAGATAGGTTCTGGGAGTGGAGTTAGGATCCACGCATAGCTAGTTCTAGGAATATTGATAGGTTCCACCTATAGATAGGTTCTGGGAGTGTGTAGATAGGTTCCAAACATAGCTGGATAGGTTCTAGGAGTGTGTAGATAGGTTCCACAACAGGAAAAAGCTTCAAGAAGTTGTGTTAACAGTGGTGTTACCACAAGCGATTCTTCAACCACCACCACAACCATAACCTCACCACCACCCTGACTACCACCACCACTACTACCACCACTACTACCACCACCACTACTACCACTACTACCACCACCACTACTACCACCACTACTACCACCACTAAGCCTGAGTGCCCTTGAAGAGTAATTTCATATATTGCTAACTATCTGCTAAAGTGTTATAATTAAGTTCAGACAGTGGGAAAGCAGATCTGCTTGGTCTGCTGAACGTGCGCAGCGGCAGCACCCTGCTGAAGTGATGCACAGGTGCTGAGCACAAGCAGTGAAGCGGCAGCAGTAGCAATTGCATCAGCAGAAACAGCAGTAAGAGGAGCAAATGGAGCAGCAGAAGTTGCAGCAGTAACAGCAGCAGCAGTAACAGCAGCAGCAGTAACAGTAGCAGCAGTAACAGCAGCAGCAGTAACAGCAGCAGCAGTAACAGCAGCAGCAGTAACAGCAGCAGCAGTAACAGCAGCAGCAGTAACAGCAGCAGCAGCAGGAGGAACATGATTAGTAAATCAGCAGAAAGAACTGCTTCCAGCAGGTAAACTGAACTGTTCCTCCTGCTGTGTCGTGGCTGCTGGCAACAGTCAGTTGAGTTAGTGTCCAGGGCAACGGAAGCACACTCACGTAGCACACGCAAACACGCAGAGGGAATTAGTGGAGGCAGGATCCATACATAGCTTTAAGAGGAGGTACGATAAAGCTCTTGAAGCAAGAAGAGAATGGACCTAGTAGCGATCAGCGAAGAGGCGGGGGCCAGGAGCTGAGAAATCGACCCCTGCAACCACAAATAGGTACACACACACCAACTAATTCACGTTCTGTAATTATTGGGAATTTTTTAGAAAATTCGGAAAAAAATGCTTAAGACAAGATTCACTAGTTTTTGTAGCTAGAAATGCGTGCAAAACTAGGCAAGCACATGCGTGCATGCGTATACACGCATGTACGCAAGCGAAACGCAGAAGAATATACGCGCACAGGGATTTTTAAAAGGATTTAAAGAGATTATCAGGAAATTAAATCCCTTTGTTTACATCCCATATTCCAAAACCTACTAATTAAACTAGTCACATCTAACCCACTAGTTTTAGTCGAAACCTCGACGATGTTTCGGTCCGCCTTGGCCCACTAATAACCTCCGAGAGATAGAAATGAGTAGGTAGCCAGAGTGCAGGTCAAGCAGGGAGAAGAGGTTAACCCTGGAGAGTGGAAGAGAGTTTCGACGGGGTCAGTCCCTCTGATAGAAGGTGTTCAATCCCTCAGATTTGATAGGTGATCAGTCCCTCAGATTTGATAGGTGATCAGTCCCTCAGATTTGATAGGTGATCAGTCCCTCAGATTTGATAGGTGATCAGTCCCTCAGATTTGATAGGTGATCAGTCCCTCAGATTTGATAGGTGATCAGTCCCTCAGATTTGATAGGTGATCAGTCCCTCAGATTTGATAGGTGATCAGTCCCTCAGATTTGATAGGTGATCAGTCCCTCAGATTTGATAGGTGATCAGTCCCTCAGATTTGATAGGTGATCAGTCCTCAGATTTGATAGGTGATCAGTCCCTCAGATTTGATAGGTGATCAGTCCCTCAGATTTGATAGGTGATCAGTCCTCAGATTTGATAGGTGATCAGTCCCTCAGATTTGATAGGTGATCAGTCCTCAGATTTGATAGGTGATCAGTCCCTCAGATTTGATAGGTGATCAGTCCCTCAGATTTGATAGGTGATCAGTCCCTCAGATTTGATAGGTGATCAGTCCCTCAGATTTGATAGGTGATCAGTCCCTCAGATTTGATAGGTGATCAGTCCCTCAGATTTGATAGGTGATCAGTCCCTCAGATTTGATAGGTGAGTCAGTCCCTCAGATTTGATAGGTGATCAGTCCATCAGATTTGATAGGTGATCAGTCCCTCAGATTTGATAGGTGATCAGTCCTCAGATTTGATAGGTGATCAGTCCCTCAGATTTGATAGGTGATCAGTCCCTCAGATTTGATAGGTGATCAGTCCCTCAGATTTGATAGGTGATCAGTCCCTCAGATTTGATAGGTGATCAGTCCCTCAGATTTGATAGGTGATCAGTCCCTCAGATTTGATAGGTGATCAGTCCCTCAGATTTGATAAGTGGTCATTTCATTTTAAATTAGTTAGGAATTGTTCTAGATACGGTATTTAAAATTCTAACCATCTAAGCTCACACAGCTAAATTCTAAAAAGCTATATCCTAAAAAGCTATATTCTAAATATATGCAATACCTGGATATCTTTTTTTGATGAGACTTTTCGGTAACAAAGATACCTGAGACAGATATCTAAAGATAACTAGTATGTGTCTCATTAATGTATAAGATAATTCTCATTTACGTATCTAAGGTGAGACACAATCTAGTTTGAATTATTATTTTTTAATTGGTTGAATTAGACGATGTTTCGACCTATTTTGGCGGAGTTAAGGCATAAACAAATCAGGAATTTGGCGAAACAATGCAAGTGCTGCTGCTGCTGCTGCTGTTGCTGCTGCAGCTGCTGCTGGTACCGGTGAAGTGTTGCCATTGCTGTTGCAATTGCTGTTGCTGCTGCTGTTACCGGTGAAGTGTTGCCATTACTGCTGTTGCAACTGCTGATGTTGCTGCTGCAGCTGCCGCCTCTGTTGTTGCTCCTGTCGCTGGAGATACTACAGCTGATGTTACCAATTCTGCTGTTTTTTGGCCGCTGTGGCTGCTGTTAACGCCGACGGAATTGCCGATACAGCTGTTGCTGTTACCACCGAACTCCTGCTGTTTCTGTTGTAGAACCCAGAAAAATCACTGTTGCATCAACCTGCTTATGACCTGTACTAGTCAGAGTTCTTGATGGTGTCAGGTTTACACTGGCCTCTCACGGGGTTTCAGTCACAGCGTTCGTGATGGTGTCAGGTTACCATTGGCCTCTCACCGGGGTTCTAATTTTTGTGTTACATTATTCTCATCTCTTCCTCAGGTCACAGAATAAGATCTTATCGGGGCAACGTTTTGCTCTGTGTAGAGCTTTATCATTCATGGCTTGATAAAGCTCTACACACAGTTATACACACGGTGTATATCGTGTAAATACACTGAGAGGTGTGTATATATCCGTGTATATACACCGAGATTACTTTAAACTATATTTAATGTATTAAAATATTCTTGACTGTTGGTGTACAGGTCTTACTGGCCGACAGTCGTTCATTACGACTTGATTCCTTGATTAGGTCGTACGACCCCTATGGATTTAGCGTTTTCCCCTCTTACTAAAATAAAAAATAGGCCTCTAAGGCCTATTTTTCTAGTTACCAATGAGGTTTTTTGCATGATTTTTTCCAGGGATTTTTTTAAGCAATGTTTACGCGATTTTTTCTGGTCTTTAAAAAACATTACCTCAAGGATCGTCTCCCAGGGGAAAGAAGAAAACAAACCTATCATCATTCAGTCAGTAGCTGTAATCACAACCACATTAACAATTATTTTATCCATTAAAACGTATCAGATTCCATCAGTTCTCTAAATGTTTAAAGGTTCTTCAACGTTGTTCATTTAGTTCAGTTTAAGATGAACAGCACTTCTGTTCTTCTAGGGTTCTCTTCGAGGTGTTCCAAAGAATTCCATTTGGGATTCAGGTTCAGATTTCGAAATGGGTTCGAAAAATCTTCATTGTTTGCTTCGTTAAATGTTCCGACGTTGATTTTGATGAGTCTGTGTTGGACAGTGTAGGAGCATCCCTGTTTCTCCGTGTATATACACGGAGAGATGTGTATATGTGTATATATACACGGAGAGATGTGTATCTGTGTATATATACACGGAGAGATGTGTATCTGTGTATATATACACGGAGAGATGTGTATCTGTGTATATATACACGGAGAGATGTGTATCTGTGTATATATACACGGAGAGATGTGTATCTGTGTATATATACACGGAGAGATGTGTATCTGTGTATATATACACACGGGAGAAGTGTATATGTCAGAGTATATACACGGTAAGGTATGTGTGTGTAGAGAAATGTTTGACCTGTTGCTGTGACTGTTTGGTCTGTTGCTGTGACTGATCTGTTGCTGTGACTGGTCTGTTTCTACGACTGTTTCTTCTATTTCAGTTTCTACGACTGTTTCTTTTATTTCTGTTGCTACGACTGTTTCGTCTACTTCTGTTGCTAAGACTCTTTGGTCCGTTTCTAGTGAGGTAGATTTTTCTTCCCATTGCTTCTGTTGGTTTTGCGCTTTTAAAGTCGGTTTTTCTGTTGATTTTGATACTTTTTTTCTGTTATTGCTGTCGACATTCCTTCTGTTGTTGCCTATGATGCCTTGACTGTTTTTTTATGTTTCTTTAAACACCTCTCCTGTTGCTGATGTTTCTGTTTTAGGCACCTTTCCTGTTTTTCTGTTTCTTTCGACACCTCTCCTGCTGCTGTAGTTTCTGTTGTCTTAGACACCTCTTATTCCTGTCTTTTCGTGGATTTCGAGACCTCTTCTGTTACTGCCGTTTCCGTTGCTCTCAACACAGAACCTGTTGCTGTTTTTTTCAGCAGCTTTTAAGAGCCCTGCTGTTTCATCTGCTTCCGACGCCTCTGCTGTTGCTGCTGTGATCACCGACCAACGCATCGCACCTGACGCTGCTGTCACTGCTACAGCTGACCTAACAGCAATGCTGCTTCTACTGCTGATGTGACAGTAGATGCTGTACTTGCTGCTGCTTCTGCTGTAGTTATCGTCGCGCGAGCTGCTATCAACCAAACCACTGCTGTTCCTGCTGCTGCTGTCACTGCTGCTGTTGCCACTGCTGCTGTTACTGCTGCTGCCACTGCTCCGTCTGCAGTTGCGTCCTTCCATCTTGGGTGTCGATTGCTGTTGTTGTTACCGTTAATGCTGCTTCTGTTGCTGCTGTGTTAATTGCCGTTGTCCATGCCTCCACAGCTGCTGTTCTGGCTGTCGACATCTGTTTACTGTTAGGGCTGTTGTTTGTGACTTACATAATCTGTTCCTGTTCCTTTTGGCACTATTAATACTGCTGCTGGTGCTATTGGCACTGTTCCTGCTTATGCTGGTGCCTTTGGCACCATTCCTGTAGAAAATGGTGCCTTTGGAATCATTCCCTGGTGATTCCAGAGACTGGATAAATTAAGACAGTGCCAGAATAATTATTAGGCCCTAATTACTGTTAGACCGAGAGTCCCGGGACGGCTCCCATTGTTATTTTAAAACTTTACAAACTGACATTTTTAAGATGACACGGTGGGATTTTCAGGAAAAATCTGTTAAGCACAGGCCAGTAGGCCTACTGGAGTGGTCCTCCACTCTTATGTTAAGTTCTTGATAGGGTTTAAAACCTATCTACTACACGAGGGTCATTAAGGCTCCATGTCACCTGTTCATTACCAGTCAAGATTGCGTTAATACCTAAAATAATTTTTAATATAAATTCTCAGTGTATATACAGTGAAAGATATACACACAGGGGAGAGAAACTTAACACGACGTTTCGCTCAAACTTTGACCATTTACAGTGTATATATATTTAAAGAATGTTTATGACTAGATGAGGAAGTCACCTGTATAGTGGAGGAGTATATTGGCTAAACGTTTCGCCCTCTCAGTAGGCTTCTTCAGTCTAATATGGAGGTGACTATATACTGGAGACACCGGAAGCAGTGGAGAGGTTAAGATGAAGAGGTCCGTCTCTCTCATCCTTTATGTGGTAGTTTTGAGGTGGTCAGTCACAATACCCTGGCTGCAACAATTCACAACCCACAATACAATTTTTGCAACAATTCACAACCCACAATACAACTTTTGCAACAATTCACAACCCACAATACATTTTTTGCAACAATTCACAACCCACAATACAATTTTTGCAACAATTCACAACCCACAATACAATTTTTGCAACAATTCACAACCCATAATACAATTTTTGCAACAATTCACAACCCACAATACCATTTTTGCAACAATTCACAACCCACAATACCATTTTTGCAACAATTCACAACCCACAATACCATTTTTGCAACAATTCACAACCCACAATACCATTTTTGCAACAATTCACAACCCACAACACCATTTTTGCAACAATTCACAACCCACAATACCATTTTTGCAACAATTCACAACCCACAATACCATTTTTGCAACAATTCACAACCCACAATACCATTTTTGCAACAATTCACAACCCACAATACCATTTTTGCAACAATTCACAACCCACAATACCATTTTTGCAACAATTCACAACCCACAATACCATTTTTGCAACAATTCACAACCCACAATGCCATTTTTGCAACAATTCACAACCCACAATACCATTTTTGCAACAATTCACAACCCACAATACCATTTTTGCAACAATTCACAACCCACAATACCATTTTTGCAACAATTCACAACCCACAATACCATTTTTGCAACAATTCACAACTAACCCACAATACCATTTTTGCAACAATTCACAACTAACCCACAATACCATTTTTGCAACAATTCACAGCTAATTTTAAATGAAACGTGATCATGTTGCACCCATTCTTGCACCATTATCAGGTCTGTTACATCTGGCATTCTTGGTGGTCGATCGAACGCAAGTCTCCATTTATTCTTAGAAACCCAAAAATAATAATTGGTACCAATTCTTTATTTTTTTTTAAATATCTGAACTGAGTCACTAAAACTATGGTTTTCTTTGGTATTCAACGTGTAAATTTATGTATACAATCTCCTCTTGGTCATACACCGAGAGTTGTATGGCTCTGTGTATGTGTATACACTTGAGTATTTATTTTGATTCATGTTTCACGAGAATTTAAGTATTATTGGCTGGTGGTGAACAAGTTACTAGCAGTCTTGATGAGCTTGGTGTAGTCTATAGGCTTGAAACCCCATTAACTAACCTTGTGTGTGTGTACTCACCTAGTTGTGGTTGCAGGGGCCGAGTCATAGCTCCTGGTCCCGTGTGTGTGTGTGTGTTGTACTTGTCACTCACTCTTACTGAAGGAGGCTGGACACTTCCTTGTGTCTCACTGAAGGATGCTGGACACTTCCTTGTGTCTCACTGAAGGATGCTGGACACTTCCTTGTGTCTCACTGAAGGATGCTGGACACTTCCTTGTGTCTCACTGAAGGATGCTGGACACTTCCTTGTGTCTCACTGAAGGATGCTGGACACTGCCTTGTGTCTCACTGAAGGATGCTGGACACTTCCTTGTGTCTCACTGAAGGATGCTCGACACTTCCTTGTGTCTCACTGAAGGATGCTGGACACTTCCTTGTGTCTTACTGAAGGATGCTGGACACTTCCTTGTGTCTCACTGAAGGATGCTGGACACTGCCTTGTGTCTTACTGAAGGATGCTGGACACTTCCTTGTGTCTCACTGAAGGATGCTGGACACTTCCTTGTGTCTCACTGAAGGATGCTGGACACTTCCTTGTGTCTCACTGAAGGATGCTGGACACTTCCTTGTGTCTCACTGAAGGATGCTGGACACTGCCTTGTGTCTCACTGAAGGATGCTGGACACTTCCTTGTGTCTCACTGAAGGATGCTGGACACTTCCTTGTGTCTCACTGAAGGATGCTGGACACTTGTGTCTCACTGAAGGAAGATAAGTCCTGTTAAATGTCCTGTAATACTGAGAGGGAAGAATTACCAGTTCAAGAACTAACATGGATCCCTGGGAAGAATTAGGATTGATCCGAGGATATAAAAGTGCTTGGATCACGGTAACCACCTTAAGGAGTAGTTGATGTTTCGAACATTCAAGACTCCACAGGAATCATCCACTGCTCCAGCACCTTTCTACCTCAGTATGACCCCTGCTTTTTTCACCTGCTTGCTTTCATCTCCCTGATTTCTCCATGCTTTCTTCTGCTTCCCCTTTCTCCGGCTTCCCCTTTCTTCCCCCTGCTTTCTTCGGCTTCCCCTTTCTTCCCCCTGCTTTCTTCGGCTTCCCCTTTCTTCCCCCTGCTTTCTTCGGCTTCCCCTTTCTTCCCCCTGCTTTCTTCGGCTTCCCCTTCCCCCTGCTTTCTCTTGCTTCCCCTTACTCTTCACAAGACCCATATACCCTCCCTGCACTCCACAAACTGGTCCCCTGTCACCTAATAAAGACTTTCCATTAACCCCTGTGGTTCGATAACCCAGGATAACCCAAGAAAAGCCAAGCAGTGTTTCCAATTATCGTTGTGTTTTTAATTCCTCCTCCCCAGGATACCACCCACAACAGCCGACTGGATCCAGAGTACCAGCGTCTTCCCTCACTTAGGGAATCGATCCTCGGTCTTTTCTGTTGAAATGATAAAATCATGAATTTTATCAGAAATTTTATTTAATTTATTTAATTATTATTTATTTAATTAATTATTAATTATTTAATTATTAATATTATTACTGTTTTTATTATTACTTGTATAATTATGGAGAAACGCTAAATCCGTATGCGTTATATAGCACCTAAGGGTTGGGATATAATAGTTTGATCCGAGGAAGGGATCAAGAACCCTTCGACAGCTACCTTGCACAAAATATCGTTGACGTATTGCAGGAGTGACGCTGCAATTCTGGCGACAGTCTAACCTATCACAAACTAACCTAATTTAGCCTAATATAGCCGAATCTAACTTATCCTGACGTAAGCTAACTTATCTTGACGTCAGCTAACTTATCCTGACGTCAGCTAACTTATCCTGACGTCAGCTAACTTATCCTGACGTCAGCTAACTTATCCTGACGTCAGCTAACTTATCCTGACGTCAGCTAACTTATCCTGACGTCAGCTAACTATCCTGACGTCAGCTAACTTATCCTGACGTCAGCTAACTTATCCTGACGTCAGCTAACTTATCCTGACGTCAGCTAACTTATCCTGACGTCAGCTAACTTATCCTGACGTCAGCTAACTATCCTGACGTCAGCTAACTTATCCTGACGTCAGCTAACTATCCTGACGTCAGCTAACTTATCCTGACGTCAGCTAACTATCCTGACGTCGCTAACTTATCCTGACGTCAGCTAACTTATCCTGACGTCAGCTAACTTATCCTGACGTCAGCTAACTTATCCTGACGTCAGCTAACTTATCCTGACGTCAGCTAACTTATCCTGACGTCAGCTAACTTATCCTGACGTCAGCTAACTTATCCTGACGTCAGCTAACTTATCCTGACGTCAGCTAACTTATCCTGACGTCAGCACTCTATACTACTATCCTGACGTCACAATATCCTGACGTCAGCTAACTTATCCTGACGTCAGCTAACTTATCCTGACGTCAGCTAACTTATCCTTGAAGTCCCTTGACCTGTACTCCTTGGAACGTAGGCGAGAAAGATACATCATAATTTACATCTGGAAAATCCTAGAGGGACTAGTCCCAAATCTGCACACAGAAATCACTCCCTATGAAAGCAATGGACTCGGCAGGAGATGCAACTTACTCCCAAATGGCAATCAGGGGTGCTAAGAGACACAATAAGTGTCAGGGGCCCAAGACTGTTCAACTGCCTCCCAGCATGTATACTAAGGGGGATTACCAATAGACCCCTGGCTGTCTTCAAAAAGGCGCTGGACTGACATCTAAAGTCAGTACCTGACCAGCCGGGCTGTGGTTCGTACGTCGGTTTACTTGCGGCCAGCAGTAACAGCCTGGTTGATCAGGTCCTGATCCACCACGAGGCCTGGTCATGGACTGGACCACGGGGGCGTTGACCCCCGGAACACCCTTAAGGTATTAGGAACAAAAAAATGGCACAAATTATATATATACATATGGTATAAAAACCACAGCCTGACTGACTTATGTATGAAGGACAGGAGGTTGAGAAGTCTTGGTCCCTTTACACTTATCTCCATGTGTACTTGTCGCCGGAGGCAAATTCGATACACAAAAATAATGGCGGTCAGAGTAGTTCAAAAGAATGGGTAGGGAGCCGAGATTCGACCCATCTTACAAACATATTGGTAAGGACAGAATAAAAAACGCGTAAAGAAATTAATGTGTTGGAAAATGATAATGGTAGACAAGGAACGATTGGAACACGTATGGAACACGATTGGAACATGTGACAGTAGAACACGATTGGAACATGTGACAGTAGAACACGAATGGAACACGTGTAGAACACGTATGGAACACGTGTAGAACACGTGTAGAACACGTATGGAACATGTGACAGTAGAACACGAATGGAACACGTGTAGAACACGTATGGAACACGTGTAGAACACGTGTAGAACACGTATGGAACACGTATGGAACACGTATGGAACAAGTGACAGTAGAAAACGAGTGGAACACGTATGGAACACGAGTGGAACATGTAATAGTAGAACACGAGTGAAACACGATCACTCAACCACGTGGTCAATCAGCGGGCGAGACCACAGTGGAGGCTCGACCCTCCGTCACCATAACCACCGCCCCGCCACTCTCTGACCAATCAAACTATTGCTGCCAACCTCACACCTGCTAAAAAAATAATGAAATGCAACAAGCGCCAGGAGCCGCCAGATATGAACTGAGGATCGAACCTGCAGGGGAAATGGTCAAGCCAGGTCAACTGGCCCACAAATGTTGGTGTCTATCTCTCTCTCTCACTCTCTCTCTCTCTGAACCACGCTGCCTCATCCACGAATATTGTTTACATCCATCTATTTCATCCATTCGAGCTCATTCTTCGCCACCAACTGATCGGCTGGACACCGAAACATGCGCTGCCGCCAAATGCGCATCCACAGCGGCAATGCGTGACCGGGGGGAGGAAAAAACACACACACACAGGCCCAGGGAGGAAAAAAAAGGGAGAATGCGAGAATGCAGGAGTATGCAGGTACGAGAGTGTGGGCCGAAACTCAGGCAGCGAGTGTGTAGAGGGCGGGCAGTACGAACACCACACGCGCTCAGTGCGGAGTGTGGGACGAGCAGGTGCCTGTCTCTCGTCCCTCTCTCTCGCCGGACCCATCTACACGCCCGAGCCCAGTTTACATCCGTGTCAGTGCGTGTTTTACGAACCCCGTTTTTTTCCCCCTCCCTTTATATAAGTGGCACTCGAGTCTCCCGTGTGTTTGTGAGTTTGTGACTAGTAAGGCTGTGTTCAAAGTGAGGTTTTTATTGGGTTTATTTCTCGTGGACATAAACATGGAGTAAAAAAAGGCTACTTTTTCAAGAATCTGCATTTCAGGTGCAAGGTAAGATTACATTAGTCTACTTTATTCTAGATATACTAGACAGGGCGCCAAAATAACCTATAAAATATTAAAAACTTGTGTGCGGACGTTAATATATCGAACTTTTCAAAGTTTCCCCATGACTCCTTGAAAAGTTCACTTGGGGGAGCGAAACGCGTCGGCGGAGTGTTCGAAAAGTGTTCGAAAAGTGCTCGGAAATTGGAACAGCGTGGTTGGGTGGCGGGAAGCGCATGTTTGCGCGCATTCTAGAGACGCGCTGCCGCATTTTTGCATTCGCGGTTTGAATCTGGCGAAGCAGCGGACCAGGGAGGGTTTGATCCGAGGTAACTGCAGTGGCAGAGGCTTGTCTCCCTCGTGGTTTACAGGCGCTAGTTTTGGTGTGGGCTGACGTGGTTTTGGTGTGGGCTGACGTGGTTTTGGTGTGGGCTGACGTGGTTTTGGTGTGGGCTGACGTGGTTTTGGTGTGGGCTGACGTGGTTTTTGGTAGGGTTTGATGTGTTTGACGTAGTTTACTGTGGCTTTGGTGTGGTTTAACGTGGTTTTGACGTGGTTTTGACGTGGTTTTAACGTGGTTTTGACGTGGTTTTAACGTGGTTTTGACGTGGTTTTAACGTGGTTTTGACGTGGTTTTGATAAACTTTCAATCCTTCACAAGTATCAAACTCAACACTTGGATATTTTAGACAATTGCTTAGGCTGGTCGTTTAGGCCAGTGACTGCGTCATTTGCCTCGTTTCTCCCCGCTGTTTCGAACCTCTGACTCACGTATCAACTCTGAAAAGAAAAATTCTGTGGTCCGAATCCAACTTCAGAATTTCTAAAAGTGAAAATGAAATTTTACGTAGTAATTTCTGAAGGGGGCGAAATGTCGTGTTACAAATGTGTTCTATGGTGCTTTATTTCCCGTGAACACCTTTGGAAAACCGGACTGAAATCTGGCTGGTTTGAAGTGTAGTTTGTCACTGGCGACTGAATTTCAGGAGTTATTCACACGACTTCAGACAATCTGACTTGACGTGCTACGGTAGTTTAACGAATCCTTGCTTCGGTAAACCCATTAACGAGGCAAGGGAGTGTGTGTGTGCATAAAATTGTCAGGCAATTAAGTGGTGGGGAAAATAAGTGGTGGGGAAAATAAGTGGTGGGGAAAATAAGTGGTGGGGAAAATAAGTGGTGGGGAAAATAAGTGGTGGGGAAAATAAGGAATCTGGAAAATAAAAAAAATAAGTAATCAGGAAAGGGGGTAAGGAAAGGGAGAGTTCAGGACAATAATTGGGGATTCACACCTCTGGTCGTCATTGGTGATTTACACACGAAAATAATCTACATAATTTCAAGGCAATTCGAGTGGTGTGCGAGGGAGTGTTGTTAAGTGATCGTCTTGTCTCAAGCTTTGCAACTTTTCGAAAGTTTTTTTGAAGATGGTCATTTGAAGCAACAGATGGCTTAAATGAATCTCAGCCAGGTCCATAGGCCTAGGAAATTCTTATCCAGGTCCATAGGCCAGAAAAACTTCTCAACCAGGTCTGTGTAAACTTCTCAGGTTTGGCCCTAGGCCTTGTAACATCTCATCCAGGGCTATAGGCTGATGAAAAATCAGCTCTTCCAGGGCTGTAGGCCTGGGGAAAATGATTTCGTACGGGGCCATAGGCCTGCAAAATTTCACAGCTAAAGTCATAGCCATGGAAAATTCTTCTTAGCCAGGACCATAGGCCTAAGAAATTTCAGAGTAATAGGCCTAGGAGACCTCAACTAGTGCCATAGACCTGGTAGGCTCGTCTTAACGACTAAGAAACTAAACCAGCTAGTCATAGGCCTGGTTGACTTTTCAACAGGCGCCATAGGCCTGGGAAACTTTTCTCAACCAGGGCAATAGCCTGGAAAAAAAAGGTCATACCCCTGAGAAAATCGTCCCAATCAGTGCCATAGGCCTGGTGACGTTCTGAGTTGCATATACATTGGTGTAACTACGTCACAACTCGACTACTGTGGTACCAGTAGCACCACAGTAGCACTAGCAGCACCACCACAGAAGCAGTAGCAGTAGCCCCTTTCTGCTACTGTGGGACCAGTAGTACGAGGCAGTAGAGAACCTAACAGCAGAAGACCTAATGGCAATTCACTTACCTATTTCTCTATAGGCCTTCGTAAAAAGACCACTCTACATATGGACCTAATAATCGTCTAAGGCCTACAATATCCCTCTAATCGTCAAACGCCTATTACACCTTATTCTGATCGTTGATAGGCCTAGTATACTTAGATGAATCCTCTGAGGCCTATTACATTTGATTTTCGCACTATAAGACGTTTCGCTCGTTATCCTGGTGCACGTCACAGACTTTGGATATGTTCAGAAACGTATTTGATTTACGGTGAGGTGAATCAAAAACGTTTCAACTTACTGTGAAATGTATAAGAGCAACAGCCTGGTTGACCAGGCAGATACCAGACAAGCCTGGCCCATGGCCGGGCTCAGAGAGTAGAGAAACTCTCGAAACTCTTCAAAAGCATATCAAAGGTACTGTGAAACCTATCAAAAGCTTTTTTTTTTTTTGGGGGGGACTATTCAGTTTCGCACATTTTTCTGTTATTGAGAAAGTGGACCAAACAAGTGTGTGTCTGAACTGTTTCTCAGCTGTTTGCAGTTGTTATCCTGTTAGATATATCCCCCCCCACCCTTTCCTTAAAGCTGCTCCCCGTTTCCTGTTGCAACGGTAAGCTCTGTTATGCAAGTGGTTCACAAAAGTGATAACTTGTGCAGCCAGTTGTTTCATCAGTCCAGTACAGAGAGCTGTGGAAGACGAGTAGTAGTAGTTTGAGGTAATCAGTCCCTTAGCCAGGAGTCTATGTATAGGACTGAAGAAGCTGGCGAACCGTTTTTTCAATAAAGATTCCCAAATGTCTCGTTTCGCCCATTTAATTGTACTTACCTCGCTAGAAAAATATCTACCCTTTGACGAGTTTCGAGTCTTTCTCTGAGCCCGGCCATAGTCCCGGCTCGTCTGGTGCTAGCCTGGTCACCCAGGCTGTACCTACATGTCCCCCTATGCTGACGTGCCTTGCTAACTCTCCCACGAGAAATAGATATGCAGCTTCGACCCATCAGCCTTTAGCGCTTTCAATATAAGTAACAATATACCATTTTAACCATTAGAAGGGGTAACCTTGCCGTATAAATTCCATAGCCTGTTGCTAACCCATTTTTCTCAAGGAGAGGATTCCATTATGCATAATAAGTGCATTCTTGCAGTAAAACTGTATGTGTGTGTTTGGTTTCACTCTGTAAAGGGGTAATGGGTAGCGTGGTTATCGTAGCTAAGGGCTGGCCGCATTGTGGACACGCGATACCGCACTAAAGCTAACGTAATTACATCTGCCTATTACCTTCTCCTGCTCCTATCTTGGAGGAGGCTTTGTGTGTGTTGTAAGTGTCATGTACTCCTGGTAGTACTGTCATGTACTCCTGGTAGTACTGTCATGTACTCCTGGTAGTACTGTCATGTACTCCTGGTAGTACTGTCATGTACTCCTGGTAGTACTGTGTCATGTACTCCTGGTAGTACTGTGTCATGTACTCCTGGTAGTACTGTCATGTACTCCTGGTAGTACTGTGTCATGTACTCCTGGTAGTACTGTCATGTACTCCTGGTAGTACTGTCATGTACTCCTGGTAGTACTGTCTGTCATGTACTCCTGGTAGTACTGTCTGTCATGTACTCCTGGTGGTACTGTCTGTCATGTACTCCTGGTAGTACTGTCTGTCATGTACTCCTGGTGGTACTGTCTGTCATGTACTCCTGGTGGTACTGTCTGTCATGTACTCCTGGTGGTACTGTCTGTCATGTACTCCTGGTGGTACTGTCTGTCATGTACTCCTGGTGGTACTGTCTGTCATGTACTCCTGGTGGTACTGTCTGTCATGTACTCCTGGTGGTACTGTCTGTCATGTACTCCTGGTGGCTTTATCAGGAGTGAATCTACCCAAAGCTCAACACAGAGCCGAACTGATTCAAACCTGCGTATTGCGTATCCATACGCATCTTCACCTCAGACCTACGCCACGTGTCATAAACAATAGCTAAAAAAAAAATTCTACAAGCCGTGTGTGAATATTTTCTTGAAAAGTCTGAATACAACGAGAAATTTTGCGAGCGTACTGGCACCGTAGGCCTACCATTTTCAAATGTTTTTTTTTAATACAGTGATTTGAGAATTTTTAAAAATAAATATTTAATTTTTTCCGAATTTTTTTTTATAATAAGTAATCTTTTGGTCAATGGAAGATGATCAGGTTTGATTCGAGGAAGGGGAGGGGACTCTGATTCCTTGGATTAAGAGCCCTTCAGCATCATTCCTTGGAAGGCTCTTAATCCAGGGAGTGAGAGCCGCCCTCCCCTTCCTCGGATCAAATCTGGTTAACTCCCCCCCCCCCACTGGCGCTTCCTTAAATATAATAATAATAATCATAGGAAGTGTATATATACTGTGTATACAAGACCCCATCATGTATAAGGTCCCCAGGAAGTATACAGGTCCCCAGGAAGTATACAGGTCCCCAGGAAGTATACAGGTCCCCAGGAAGTATACAGGTCCCCAGGAAGTATACAGGTCCCCAGGAAGTATACAGGTCCCCAGGAAGTATACAGGTCCCCAGGAAGTATACAGGTCCCCAGGAAGTATACAGGTCCCCAGGAAGTATACAGGACCCCAGGAAGTATACTGTGTATACAAGACCCCATCAAATATACAGGATCCCAGGAAGTATACTGTGTATACAAGATCCCAGGAAGTATACAGTGTATACAAGACTTCAGGATATTTTTCCTCACCTGGGTCTTGTTAGTGATGGGCTCTCGATCCAAAAAATCGGAGCTACTCCTCGGATCAAACCTGATTACCACCCATTTCTCCCCAGGCTCTATTGCGACCCCTACGCCTTCAGCACTTCCCGTCGAGTGAGGGGTTAGGGGGAGACTGTGGTTTATTGGGATCACACTCGAAGTACCCGGGTTCGATCCTGGGGCGAGGGGAGACGTTGGGCTTGCTTCTGTTGTTCAGGTAGCAGTAAGTAGGTGCCTGGGTGTTAGTTCACTGTCGTGGGTGGCACCTTGGAGGAGGGAGCAAACTACACGGTTTGACTTGCGAAATCGTAATGACCCCTTCAGGTAGACTAGTGTGACTAGTTAATGGTACCAGTCAGAGCGAAACGTCGTCGTCGTTTCGCTCTGTGTTCCAGTAACCGTATTGTGCCTTTGTGTTCTTTAGTGGTTTTTGGGTTTGAGAAGGACCTGCCTAGTATGGGCCAGTAGGCCTGCTGCAGTGTTCCTCATTATATTCTTATGTAGATTCGATCCTATGTCCACTAACAGCGAAGCAAACACGCTTTCTCCTTGTATCCATCTCTAGGCCTTGCTGGTACGTTGAGTGCCAGGGCTGCCTCCTAACAGTGCCAGTGAATCGTTAAACATGGTCTGGTACGTCTATATTTAGCTTTGGTGGGAGATCCCCCTTAGGCCTACTTCGCAGAATGGAGGATAGACCTACTTTTACCTAAGGGTGGACTGTGCTGGTTGCTTTCAAAACTGTACCTCTTTGAATAAGATTAGATGATGATTGATTGATAGTTGAGGATGTAGGCCTACTGGGCTACGATAGGTGTAGGTTTTGCCGCCGAAGTGGCTAGTTTATGTGCCCCGTGTCTATCCTGTGGAGGGTAGTCGCTAGTTTGTGCACCTCATATCCATCCTGTGGATGGTAGTGGCTAGTTTACTGTGTACCCTATATCCATCATGTGGATGGTAGTGGCTAGTTTACTGTGTACCTCATATCCATCCTGTGGATGGTAGTGGCTAGTTTACTGTGTACCCTATATCCATCATGTGGATGGTAGTGGCTAGTTTACTGTGTACCTCATATCCATCCTGTGGATGGTAGTGGCTAGTTTACTGTTCACCTCATATCCATCCTGTGGATGGTAGTGGCTAGTTTACTGTGCACCTCATATCCATCCTGTGGATGGTAGTGGCTAGTTTACTGTGTACCTCATATCCATCCTGTGGATGGTAGTGGCTAGTTTACTGTGTACCTCATATCCATCCTGTGGATGGTAGTGGCTAGTTTACTGTGCACCTCATATCCATCCTGTGGACAGGAATGCACGTGGAGCATTATTACAATTGAAGGAAATGTTCATTTCTGGACCGGTACGGAGGCCAGACAGACAGCTGGACCGAGGATCGCCAGCCAGTGACCAGAGCGGAGTTCAGTGTTCAACTGGACACCCGCTCGGCCACAGAGCACACTCGAAGCGTAATCTCTTAAAGTTGATAAATTTACTCTTGCAAACCAGCCCTCCCCCATAGCGTTTGGCGCGCCACTCCACCACCAGGTGCTCGTAGGTCGACGTGTTTTGCCTGGCGTTCCTCTGCCTGGCAATCGAAATACCCCTCGCCTATCAGAGACTGCCCATCAGGGCCCCAAGTTTGGAGGTGGGTCGGTGGCAACGCGAATTTCGTTAGCTGGTGGGAATATTCGTTAAGTTTTCGTGGCCTGGTGATCACTATTGGCCGAGGCTTGCGCGCGCGACGGGAATATCCCGTGGGCGGTCGTGGGCGGGGTTTGTGGGCGGTAGGCGGAGCTGGCTACTGGCTGGTAGCATAGAGAAGGGGAAATAGGAGTGGGGATGTTGGTTTATTAGTGTAATTTATCGTTAAAGGTGATAGAGGAGCGACTGGCCTAGAATCACGTCATTACGTGTGTGTGTGGGAGAGATAACTCCGCTCTGACCACAGTCATACCTCTTGTATAATGTATATATATACATATATATATATATATATATATATATATATATATATATATATATATATATATATATATATATATATATTTTCAAACAAAAGTGTGTGCACTTAATTTGTGGTTGTTGGGGGTCGAGTCAGTTCCTGGCCCCCACCTCTTCGCTAGTCGCTACTTGGTTCACACACACTGCTCTAAGACCCTTATCGTACCTCTTCTTGATGCTATGTATGGATCCTGCTTCCACTATATCACTCCAGATTGCTCCACTTCCTGACATCCCTTAAGGTTGAAGAAATACTTCCTAACATCCCCGTGACTTCTGTCGCAGTTTCGTCTGTTGAGACCATCGTCAGTGAATCTGACCTCCTGACTGTAATCTGTTTGTCAGAAAACTATTTTTGTAAATTAAAATTGACTTTTAAATAGCCGAATTGCCAACAAAATAGGCAATTTTTTGTTTGTGCCTAAATGGGCGAAAATATTTGCCGTTCCCTTCATTTTAGTCTCAAATTTTTTCACTATTTTACTTTGTTAGTTTTCAAATTTTCGTGATATTTTTTTTTGTTCTGTTTTATCACGTACAATTTTTCTGCGTTAAGTAAACCGTTTTCTGTACTTAACACAGTACACCGTTTTCTGTCAGGCATACCGTTTTCTTTGTTATGTACACCGTTTTCTGTCAGGTATACAGTTTTCTGTGTTACACAGTTTTCTGTCAGGTATACCGTTTTCCGTGTCACGTATCCCATTTTCCGTGTCACGTATCCCATTTTCCGTGTCACGTATCCCATTTTCCGTGTCACGTATCCCATTTTCCGTGTCACGTATCCCATTTTCCGTGTCACGTATCCCATTTTCCGTGTCACGTATCCCATTTTCCGTGTCACGTATCCCATTTTCCGTGTCACGTATCCCATTTTCCCTGTCACGTATCCCGTTTTCTGCGTCACGTACACCGTTTTCTATCGAATGAATCGAGGTCTTAGGTCTAGCTGCAATTGCTGAACTCTTGAAACCAGATACAGGTATGTCACAAGTATGACAAGGCTGCCCCATGTTTGCAAATCAACTATGTAACTCGTATTAAAAACGAAGAAATTTGGGTAAGAATTGTCAAAATGGGCTTAAAATTTGGGCAAGATTAGAGGGCGGGTGTTGGCCAACTGCTAAGATGGATGGCTCTTGGCTTTCGCGAGCGAAGTTTGCTCGCGGAACTTGGCTTTCGCGAGCGCAGTTTGCTCACGGAAATGGGGGAGGAGAATGGTTACGGTAAATATTGATGTTGTGGTGGTGGTTTAGGTAGCAGTTGTATGTTCTTCTGTCACGAAGGGCGAGAGTGCCTTGCTAGCTAGCTAGCTCTCAAAGGGAGCATTTGCTCTTCTCTTACTCTTGTTCTTTTACTCTTATCTGCTATTATTCTTTTCTCCCTTTATTCTTCCGTTTTCTTCCTCCTCCTCCTCTAGCAGAGAGAATGTCTAGGAATGTCTAGTAAAAGCGTCCTGGAGAGTGTGTGTACTCACATAATTGTGATTGCAGGGGTCGAGTCATAGCTCCGGGACCGGCCTCTTCACTGGTCGCTACTGTGTGTGTGTTTTCTGACTGTGTACATGTCCTCCCTTCACACACACACACACACAGGGCGGCCAGGGTTGGAGATTAGGGTTGTGGTGCGTAGGTAACCAGGATTTACCACAACACGTGCGATAAGTCGGTTCAACTCTCACTCTCTATGGAAAAAAAAATACACACAAAAAGATAAGCGAATTTAATAAAAGAAATAGAAAAAAAATATTTGAAAGAAGGTCGACAAGTGTATAAAAATATATATAAATAATAATAGCACGAATGATTGAGACAAAAATTGCGTATATGTATTTTTCACCCTCCAGAGTGTATACTTTGAGTTTTACGGAAAGTTTGTGTTTGTGCGTATTGTTGGGTGTGTGCGTATTTTTGGGAGCGTGTGTGCGTATTTTTGGGAGCGTGTGCGCGTATTGTTGGGAGTGCGCGTATTGGGAGTGTGCGCGCGCGCGCGTATTGCTTGGCGTGTGTACATATTGTTTAGAGCACTACACACACACACACACAATTAGGTGAGTACACACACACACACACACACACACACACACACACACACACACATATATATATATATATATATATATATATATATATATATATATATATATATATATATATATGTCGTGCCGAATAGGTAAAATTGGTCAATTAGCAAGAACTCATTTATAGTTCTTTCTAAAATTTTCTCTTGTACGTTTAAAGATATATTTTTTTGATTTGTTAATGTAAAAATTAATAATTTTGTACCAAAAGAACCTTAGAAAACTTACCTAACCTTATTATAACAAGCGCAATTTAATTTAGCCTAATCCAGGTAAATATATTTTAGATTAGTTTACAGAAATTTAATAATGAACACAATGACATATACATTTTTTTTCGTTAGGTTCAGAATGATTTTTGCGAAATTATTGCATACACAAATTTTCACTTGCCTTATTCGGCAAGAAGAGCGTTGCTATTTAAACAAAAATAACAAGTTTTACATATTGGTTGAGTTCCTCTTATTTCCGCTTTTATTCCATTGTTTGTTCGTATTGTTCCACATTGTTCATTCCTCCGCTGGTATAGTTGTTCTCTACATTTATATGGAGATTATTCATCAGTATTGTTTACCTTGTCTAACTGGTTGTTAGTTATGTGGTGGTTGTTAGTTGTGTGGTGGTTGTTAGTTGTGTGGTGGTTGTCAGTTGTGTGGTGGTTGTTAGTTATGTGGTGGTTGTTAGTTATGTGGTGGTTGTTAGTTGTGTGGTGGTTGTTAGTTATGTGGTGGTTGTTAGTTAGTGTGGTGGTTGTTAGTTGTGTGGTGGTTGTTAGTTGTGTGGTGGTTGTTAGTTGTGTGGTGGTTGTTAGTTGTGTGGTGGTTGTTAGTTGTGTGGTTGTTAGTTGTGTGGTGGTTGTTAGTTGTGTGGTGGTTGTTAGTTGTGTGGTGGTTGTTAGTTGTGTGGTTGTTAGTTGTGTGGTGGTTGTTAGTTGTGTGGTGGTTGTATTACCTATGTACCTCTCTCTCTCTCTCTCTTCTCCCATTTTTTCTCCATTTTCTCTCGTTTTTCCGTTTTCTCTTTCCCCCACCTCTCTCATTTCCATTTTTTGCATTTCCCACTTTCTCTCGCTCTCTTTTCCGGGGGAATCCCCTTCTCCTATACCTCCCCCTCCATCTCTCTCCCCTCTCCCCTACCTTCCCTCTCCCCTCCCTCCCCTCCCTCCCTCTCCTCCCTCTACCCTCCCTCTCCCTCCCTCCCCCTCTCCCCTTCCTCTCTCTATGTTCTGAAGTTTTAAGGGTCCAGGATAGTTCGCTTACTGTCCAGTGCCAGCGGGCCACCAGCAGCAACAGCCTGGTTGAGTAGACAAGCACCACCGGTCGAGCCTGCTCCAGGACCAGCCCAAGGGAGTACAGAGACACTCTTGGGTGTCTCAAAAGTATATCTAAACGTAGTCATAATAACTTCAAGGACCAACTTGATCAGTACGTCAAGTTCCTGATCAGCTTGGCTACAGCACCTACGTTGGTCTCTTATTCTTAAACAAAACACTTTTAAAAGTACCTCCTTC
>WNWK01000754.1:150000-182500 GCA_009830355.1 Cherax destructor
CATGACAGGGTAACGTAAGACAGGAGGGAGGGATGGGTGGACTGTATTTTCGGAGGGTAAGAACACATACACTGGTGTACTTCGCAAGAGATTAGAGTTGAAAGTTACAAGAGGAGGTAGGAGTAACGAGGGTAGCACTCCAGTGGATCGGAAAATACTGACAACAATAAATAAAGTTATTGCCCGGAAGTAGGTGTCTGTATGGGCAAGTGAAAGTTAGTTTATTTAGCTATAGAAACACACAAGTACAATTATAATATTTCTTTATTTCTACAAGTACATGTACAAGGTATTCAGACCATAGCTGATATCAGTGACATACAACTATATAGAAAGCCTCGCCGGGAATCGAACCCGGCGAGGGTTTGATTCTACCGATATTACCTGTTTACTCTGTACTTATGGCATAGTAACATGTGTAAATTACCTAGGATAACCTCCAAAAAAGGTCTTCATGGAGGATATTCCGGGGATAAACTCCCCCGCCGCCCGGGCCACGACCAGACCTCCCGGTGGATCAGGGCCTGATCAACCAGGCTGTTACTGCTGGCGGCACGTAGTCCAACGTACGAACCACAGCCCGGCTGATCCGGCACCGACTTTAAGTATCTGTCCAGCTCCCTCTTGAAGGCAGCCAGGGGCCTATTGGTAATACCCCTTATGCATGGTGGGAAGCTGTTGAACAGTCTTGGGCCCCGGACACTTATGGTGTTTTCTCTTAGTGTACCAATGGCACCCCTACTTTTCATTGGGGGTATTTTGCACAGCCTGTCCAGTCTTTTACTTTCGTAGGGAGTGATTTCTGTGTGCAGATTCAGGACCATTCCTTCTAGGATTTTCCAAGTGTAGATTATGATCTCTCTCTCTCTCGCCTGCGTTCCAGTGAGTACAAGTCAAGTGCTTCCAGGCGTTCCCAGTATTTGAAGTGTTTGATGGAACTTATATGTGCAGTAAAGGTTCTCTGTATATTCTCTAAGATCTGCAATTTCACCTGCCTTGAAAAGAGATGATAATGTACAACAGTATTCCAGCCTAGAGAGAACAAGTGATTTGAAAAGGATCATCATTAGCTTGGAATCTCTTGTTTTGAATGTTCTCATTATCCATCCTATCAATTTCTTTGCAGTTGTGATCGTGGCACTGTTGTGATCCTTGAAAGTGAGATCCTCAGACATTACCACTCCCAGGTCCCTCACATTATTTTTCTGCTCTATTGTATGATCAGAGTTTGTAGTATACTCTGTTCTAGTTATTATTTCCTCCAGTTTTCCATAACGGAGTAGTTGGAATTTGTCCTCGGTGAACATCATATTGTTTTCCGTTGCCCATTGGAAAACTTGGTTTATATCTTCTTGGAGGTTAACTGTGTCCTCAATAGATGACTCTCATGCAGATCCTAGTATCGTCTGCAAAGGATGACACGGTGCTGTGGATTCATCTGTCTAATATGAGGCTGAGGAACAGCATGGGGGCATTCTGTTTGTCTTCCAGTGCATCCAAGACCACATCATAGTGATCCAGTAGTTGGGAGAGGCAGGAGCGACCTGCTTTGAACCCATGTTGCCCTGGATTGTGCAGTTTTGGGGAGTCCAAGTGGTTTGCAATCGTGCTTCGTAGCATTCTTTCAAAGAATTTTATGATGTGGGACGTTAGAGCAATTGGTCTATAGTTCTTATCTAATGCTTTGCTGCTACCTTTATGGAGTGGGGCTCTATCAGTTGTTTTTAGTGACTGGAATTTCACCCATGTCTAAGCTCCTTCTCCACAGTATACTTAGGGCACGCGAGTCTGGGCTTGGGGCTGAGTGCATGGGCATGTTGTCAATGGCTTTCTCTAGTCTATCGGAGTTAGGGTAACGTCGGAAATCTGGCATACATTAATGGAGTTTTGAGGCTCATTCATAAAAAAATCATTTGGATTGTCGATGTTTAGACTGATTAGTGGCTTGCTAAACACACGGTCGTATTGGGATTTCACGATCTCTCTCATTTCCTTGTTGTTTTCTGTAAGTCCCATCTTTTCTGAGCTAGCACCCGATACTAGATGTGGTATTTGCCTTGTTTTTGGCATATGAAAATAAATATTTCTTCAAGGAGGGCGAAGAAGACCGGTAACAAAGTAGAGGCTCTGAGGACAAAGAGTGCATACCTTCCTGAAAGAGATGAACCTCAGGGGTGAACGTAGTTCACCCCTGAGGCATTCACGACACTATACACGACATATGTCTGGCCAGTCTTAGAGTATGCAGCGCCAGTGTGGAACCCCCTCTTGAATAAACATGCAAAACATTTCCACGCGACAAGTCCCAGAGGTAAGAGCTTTGAGAAGAAGCTAAATCTAACGACACTAGAGGACAGAACGACCAGAAATGTCATGATTACGACGTTCAAAATACTGAGAGGAGCTGACAGGGTGGACAGGGCTAGTTAGAGACGGGTACACGAGGGCGTGCAGTTGGCTGCTAAACACACACAGGAGGCAGAATTCATACATAGCTTTAAGAATAGGTATGACAGGGCTCATGCAGCCAGGAGAGCCCAATAACGTCCAGGGGAGAGGTGGGACCAGGAGCTGACTCGACCCCTACATGTTAGTAAATATAGACGAATACACACACATACACAGAGGCCAGGTACTACATACCAGCAATAAGGTACCAACAGGTCTGGTGAGTCTCCTACGGTAGGCAGCAGGAAACAGGAAGTTAGGTGTCTAGTTACACCCGCCACGAGTGAGGGCGGCGGCGGCGGCGGCGGGAATGGCGACAGCAGGAGGGTGGGTGGGTGTTTAGTAAGCACCTAACTACCTTGGGTAATTAGGTGCTTACTTTGTGTAGTTAGGTGCTTACCTTGTGTAGTTAGGTCCTTACCTTGGGTAGTTTGGTCTTTTGAATAGTTAGGTGCTTACATAGGTAGTTAGGTCCTTACCTTGGTAGTTAGGTATTTACCTACTGCAGTGTAAGAAGTGCCTAACATGGGGCAGTAGGCCTGCTGCAGTGAGAGACCTGAATCCTTACCAAGGATAGGTTATCCTGGGTTGTAGGCGGTGGACACACTTCCGCCTCTCTCGAACGTGACCACCCACCACCCCACCCCGGATGTTGCCCACCCACCTCCACCCACCCACACCAACCAACCCACTCCCGGTGGCCTAGTGGGTAAAGCTCTTGCTTCACGCACGGAGGGGCCGGGTTCAATTCCCGGTGGGGCAGAAACATTTCGAAGTGTTTCCTTACATACACATACACACACACATATATACAACAGGCCTAGTGTCTAATTGACATGTGCCTAGGACAAAATGGTAACTAACTAACTAACTAACTCCTACCCAAAAACATACCCACTCCACATTTTCACTCACACTCCACTCTCTCGACCCACCCACTCCATACCCTGGACCCACCCACCCACTCCACACCCTGGACCCACCCACCCACTCACACCTTCGTTCCTGCTTCAACCGCTGCTGTTGTTGCTGTGGTTAATTATAACACTATCACTGTTTGCCTATGCTTGCCACTGCTATCAATAACACAAACGCAGGGCCAGGAGCTATGAATCGACCCCTGCAACCACAATTAGGCGAGTACACACACACTTCCGTCCGAGACCTTCAGAGTGGTGGCCAGGTGTATACGCATTTCGCTCTGCTGGCTAACTACGCACCTACGCATGCTGAAGCCAGCGAGCTTTCCTATCGTAGTTGCGTCACTTTAGCTGGGGTTTGCGTCACTGTAACTGGGTCTTGCGTCATTGCAACACTATTTTTTAATAAATTATTGTATATTTGTCGGAAATAATTATTATAAGATTGTGTGATGTATTCCCCACAGGTATCCATTAGAGGTATCCCCATGTGTACCGCAGGTATACCCCCACTTGTATCCCTAACAGGTATATCTCATTGGTATACCCCACAGGTATCCCCAGTATCCCTCATGCATCCCCACCCAAGTATCCCCACACATGTATCTCAACGCAGGAATTCCCTCACATAGGTATCCCCTAACAGGTATTCCTCATACAGGTATCTCACACATACACTATGCCCAGGAATCGCTCATGCAGATATCCCTTTAGTTATCCCTCAGACACAGGTATCCCCACACCCAGGTATCCCTTCAGGTGTCCCTCACAAGTATCCCTTTAGGTATACCTCACACAGGTATCCCTTCAAGTGTCCCCCTCAGGTATCCCTTCAGGTATCCCTCACAATATACGTGAAATGATTCGAAAACGTTCCGGAGACTTTTTAAAGTTTTTTTTTTTCTAAGTTACGTTTTTTTAAATCCGTCCCGCTGAAGTGCTCTTGATCCAGGGAGGTAGAGCTGTTTTTCTTCTTCATCGGATTAAACCTGTCATCCAACCCGAGTTTTTATTACTTTTATTACTTTCCTTCCCTTTTTATTTACTTTTATCTTGTGTTATTTACTTTCCCTTGTTTTTATTTACTTTCCCTTGTTTTTATTTACTTTCCCTTGTTTTTATTTACTTTCCCTTGTTTTTATTTACTTTCCCTTGTTTTTATTTACTTTCCCTTGTTTTTATTTACTTTCCCTTGTTTTTATTTACTTTCCCTTGTTTTTATTTACTTTCCCTTGTTTTTATTTACTTTCCCTTGTTTTTATTTACTTCCCTTGTTTTTATTTACTTTCCCTTGTTTTTATTTACTTTCCTTCTTTGTTTTTATTTACTTTCCCTTGTTTTTATTTACTTTCCCTTGTTTTTATTTACTTTCCCTTGTTTTTATTTACTTTCCCCTTGTTTTATATATTTTTCCCTTGTTTTTATTCACTTTCCCTTGTTTTTATTTACTTTCCCTTGTTTTTATATACTTTCCCCTTGTTTTTATTTACTTTCCCTTGTTTTTATTTACTTTCCCCTTGTTTTTATTTACTTTCCCCTTGTTTTTATTTACTTTCCCTTGTTTTTATTTACTTTCCCCTTGTTTTTATTTACTTTCCCCTTGTTTTTATATACTTTCCCCTTGTTTTTATTTACTTTCCCCTTGTTTTTATTTACTTTCCCTTGTTTTTATTTACTTTCCCTTGTTTTTATTTACTTTCCCTTGTTTTTATTTACTTTCCCCTTGTTTTATTGCACCTCGTGTCTTCGCAATCCCTCGCAAAGTGAGTTTTCGCGTATTGCGCATTTTGGGCGAAAAGGGGGTGTTGGAGGGGGGAGGGGGGCGGTAGTAGTAGTAGGGGGAATTACTATGAAGGGGCGAAAGGGGGGAAAGGAGTAGTAGTGTCCCCGTTTCTCTCTCATGTAGAGAAGTCAGATTTGTGTGATATACTACTACTTATGCCCCTATAGTCCGGAGCAAATGACAATGCAACCACCACACCTACCACCACCACCACCACACCTACCACCACCACACCTACCACCACCACCACCACACCTACCACCACCACCACCACACCTACCACCACCACCACCACACCTACCACCACCACACCTACCACCACCACCACCACCACACCTACCACCACCACCACACCTACAACCACCACCACCACACCTACCACCACCACACCTACCACCACCACCACCACACCTACCACCACCACCACACCTACAACCACCACCACCACACCTACCACCACCACCACACCTACCACCACTACTACCCCCATAGACGGGCAGTACTGGTGCAGGAGGCTGGCTTGTGTTGGCAGGGTCGTGTGTATATAAATATTCTGTCAGTTTTGTGAATGAGCAGGACCTTCACACACACTCTCTCTCTCTCTCTCTCTCTCTCTCACGTATTTTGCTCAAATCAGAAAATAGGAAAGACTGACTGCACTTTCTTAGGCTGCAAGAAAGCCTTCGACAAGGTTCCTCTCCAGAGAGAGAGAGAGAGAGAGAGAGAGAGAGAGTCTACCCAGGGTTGTAATTAGTGGAGATATCTTGAACGCAGATGAGAATTCTGTCGTCTCCCACTGCGGAGATCCAGGTAAGAGGAGAGATGAGGATGCTGGGAAGAGAAGAGAGGATGAGAGAATAATGCAAGAGAAAAGCAGGATAATTGAGGAGTAGGATAGCGCAGGAAGACGAGAAATAATAGGAGAAATTAGGGGAGGATAAAGGAGACATGGATACTGTGTAGGATGTGATAAATGATGGGAAAGATAGGATGTACACCACAGTTCCATGGCTGGAACAATTCACAACTAACCCACAGTTCCATGGCTGGAACAATTCACAACTAACCCACAGTTCCATGGCTGGAACAATTCACAACTAACCCACAGTTCCATGGCTGGAACAATTCACAACTAACCCACAGTTCCATGGCTGGAACAATTCACAACTAACCCACAGTTCCATGGCTGGAACAATTCACAACTAACCCACAGTTCCATGGCTGGAACAATTCATAACTAACCCACAGTTCCATGGCTGGAACAATTCATAACTAACCCACAGTTCCATGGCTGGAACAATTCACAACTAACCCACAGTTCCATGGCTGGAATAATTCACAACTAACCCACAGTTCCATGGCTGGAACAATTCACAACTAACCCACAGTTCCATGGCTGGAACAATTCACAACTAACCCACAGTTCCATGGCTGGAACAATTCACAACTAACCCACAGTTCCATGGCTGGAACAATTCACAACTAACCCACAGTTCCATGGCTGGAACAATTCACAACTAACCCACAGTTCCATGGCTGGAACAATTCACAACTAACCCACAGTTCCATGGCTGGAACAATTCACAACTAACCCACAGTTCCATGGCTGGAACAATTCACAACTAACCCACAGTTCCATGGCTGGAACAATTCACAACTAACCCACAGTTCCATGGCTGGAACAATTCACAACTAACCCACAGTTCCATGGCTGGAACAATTCACAACTAACCCACAGTTCCATGGCTGGAACAATTCACAACTAACCCACAGTTCCATGGCTGGAACAATTCACAACTAACCCACAGTTCCATGGCTGGAACAATTCACAACTAACCCACAGTTCCATGGCTGGAACAATTCACAATTAACCCACAGTTCCATGGCTGGAACAATTCACAACTAACCCACAGTTCCATGGCTGGAACAATTCACAACTAACCCACAATTCCATGGCTGGAACAATTCACAACTAACCCACAATTCCATGGCTGGAACAATTCACAACTAACCCACATTCCATGGCTGGAACAATTCACACCAACCACAGTTCCATGGCTGGAACATTACACAACGCACAGTTCCATGGCTGGAACAATTCACAACTAACGCACAGTTCCATGGCTGGAACAATTCACAACTAACGCACAGTTCCATGGCTGGAACAATTCACAACTAACGCACAGTTCCATGGCTGGAACAATTCATAACTAACCGAAACATCTCGCTGTGCAAATGTGTTCGAAACTAGATAATTTCTTAACCTTGCACGCACTGGACATCGTTTGCAAACACCGGGTGAGCTGCACAAACACCGGGTGAGCGTCACAAACACCGGGTGGGCTTCACAAACACCGGGTGGGCTTCACAAACACCGGGTGGGCTTCACAAACACCGGGTGGGCTTCACAAACACCGGGTGGGCTTCACAAACACCGGGTGGGCTTCACAAACACCGGGTGGGCTTCACAAACACCGGGTGGGCTTCACAAACACCGGGTGGGCTTCACAAACTCCGGGTGGGCTTCACAAACCGGGTGGGCTTCACAAACACCGGATGGGCTTCACAAACACCGGGTGAGCTCAGAGCTCCGGGACTGAGAGGAGGAACATCTTTGAGCTTAATCTCACTCAACAGATAACACAAACAGATCGATAGGCAACGGTAAGCGATCTTGGCTGAGGACCCGCATTGCGTCGGGCTACGCGCGCTCCGCATTCCGCGAAGCCTGTTGCGACAAACGCACTCAATCGCGCACGCACGCGCGAACACACACACACACACACACACACACACACACACACACCTATAGAATGTGAATATAAATTGTGGTAGTTGTGGTGGTGGTGGTCATGGTGGTGGTGGTGTTGCAAGAGTTGGCAGAGCTGGCGGTGTATTTATACTGTGTACTACCATTCTCAGAACAGCTAGCGCTCTCACTCTTTCTTTCTCTCTCAAAAGCTCTTCCTACCATGAACTTCTTTCCTGTCTGCTGTACTAGTCTTGCGTTACAACGCGTAGTTTTGCTTCAAAATGCGTATAAAGTCGCGCGTCTCAAAGTTGCGTAGCAGCGCGAACATTTTTCACGAATATTTTCAATGGACTTCGCTAATTTTTGGAAATCCATTAATTTGAGCAGAAAATTTGCAGTTTGCAACTGTGAATTGATTAAGATGTTAGTAAGGTTAGTTACGTTGTGGGAACACCAGCAGTGTGTTGCTACACTATTCTATATGATAGTTACATTGTGGGAACACCAGCAGTGTGTTGCTACACTATTCTATATGATAGTTACATTGTGGGAACACCAGCAATGTGTTGCTACACTATTCTATATAATAGTTACATTGTGGGAACACCAGCAGTGTGTTGCTACACTATTCTATATGATAGTTACATTGTGGGAACACCAGCAGTGTGTTGCTACACTATTCTATATAATAGTTACATTGTGGGAACAACAGCAGTGTGCTGCTACACTATTCTATATGATAGTTACATTGTGGGAACAACAGCTAGCTGTGTATCCCTGTCATAATCCATCACACAGGATGGGTTATATACATGAGGTAATGAAAAGTGTCAGCCTGAGCTGGGAGACTTCAGTAGTGTCAGTCTGAGCTTGGGAGACCTCAGCAGTGTCATCGTGAGCTTGGGAGACCTCAGCAGTGTCATCGTGAGCTTGGGAGACCTCAGCAGTGTCATCGTGAGCTTGGGAGACCTCAGCAGTGTCATCGTGAGCTTGGGAGACCTCAGCAGTGTCATCGTGAGCTTGGAGACCTCGGCAGTGTCATCGTGAGCTTGGAGACCTCGGCAGTGTCATCGTGAGCTTGGGGAGACCTCGGCAGTGTCATCGTGAATCGTGTCATTAGCTTGGGAGACCTCGGCAGTGTCATCGTGAGCTTGGGAGACCTCGGCAGTGTCATCGTGAGCTTGGGAGACCTCGGCAGTGTCATCGTGAGCTTGAGGAGACCTCGGCAGTGTCATCGTGAGCTTGGGAGACCTCGGCAGTGTCATCGTGAGCTTGGGAGACCTCGGCAGTGTCATCGTGAGCTTGGGAGACCTCGGCAGTGTCATCGTGAGCTTGGGAGACCTCGGCAGTGTCATCGTGAGCTTGGGAGACCTCGGCAGTGTCATCGTGAGCTTGGGAGACCTCGGCAGTGTCATCGTGAGCTTGGGAGACCTCGGCAGTGTCATCGTGAGCTTGGGAGACTCGATTCGGCGGTGTTCATCGTGAGCTTGGGAGACCTCGGCAGTGTCATCGTGAGCTTGGGAGACCTCGGCAGTGTCATCGTGAGCTTGGGAGACCTCGGCAGTGTCATCGTGAGCTTGGGAGACCTCGGCAGTGTCATCGTGAGCTTGGGAGACCTCGGCAGTGTCATCGTGAGCTTGGGAGACCTCGGCAGTGTCATCGTGAGCTTGGGAGACCTCGGCAGTGTCATCGTGAGCTTGGGAGACCTCGGCAGTGTCATCGTGAGCTTGGGAGACCTCGGCAGTGTCATCGTGAGCTTGGGAGACCTCGGCAGTGTCATCGAGCTTGGAGACCTCGGCAGTGTCATCGTGAGCTGGAGACCTCGGCAGTGTCATCGTGAGCTTGGGAGACCTCGGCAGTGTCATCGTGAGCTTGGGAGACCTCGGCAGTGTCATCGTGAGCTTGGGAGACCTCGGCAGTGTCATCGTGAGCTTGGGAGACCTCAGCAGTGTCATCGTGAGCGGAGACCTCGGCAGTGTCATCGTGGCTGAGACCTCGGCAGTGTCATCGTGAGCTTGGGAGACCTCAGCAGTGTCATCGTGAGCTTGGGAGACCTCGGCAGTGTCATCGTGAGCTTGGGAGACCTCAGCAGTGTCATCGTGAGCTTGGGAGACCTCAGCAGTGTCATCCTGAGCTGTTTCCTGCTAGCTGGACTGAAGTCACTATTACATATCAGGGTGCTAGTACTAGGTTTGTGAATGGTCACTTGCGACACAGGAAGTGAGTTTGACTATTGGCCAGAAGACTATTACCTCAGGCTGGGACTAGCAAGTCACTCACTCAGTAGTGTGTGTGTGTGTACGTACTTGTTGCCACGTGATACCATTTGCAGTAATTATCAATGAATCAACAGCAGAAACAGTCATCTCAAGAACAGGAAGAGCATCACCAGTAACAGAAGTAACAGCAGCAGTTATACCAGCAACGGCATCGTAACAGTACAAGTAACAGCAAGGGCAGTATCAGCAGCAGAACCACCACTAGTACCAGTACCACCACCACCAACTACCAGGACCACCACCACCAACTACCACCAGTACCACCACCACCAACTACCACCAGTACCACCACCACCAACTACCACCAGTAGCACCACCACCAACTACTACCAGGACCACCACCACCAACTACTACCAGTACCACCAACTACCAGTACCACCACCACCAACTACCGGTACCACCACCAACAACTACCAGTGCCACCACCACCACCAACTACCAGTGCCACCATCGAGGGTGCACTAGTGGTGGGTGACACTAAACAACACTTGGCAACCCACATTGAATGCATAACATTTCCTCTGTGAGAGTAGTGCCACCCACCTCTTTCCTCCTTCCTTCCTTCCTTCATCTCCCTATTCCTTTTTTACTCTTTTTGCCTTCCTCTATTTTGGGCACTGACGCCTTTTTAGACCTTACCTAATCGAGTATTATATATATATATATATATATATATATATATATATATATATATATATATATATATATATATATAATAAATGAATAATTAACTAGGTTACCCTTTCCAATAGGTCTCAGACCTAAATTTGATCTCTGACCCTCTAAGGGTTTTTTAATTTAAATATTCTTTATTATATGATTTGTAGGCAGAATTTTGGTTTACGATTTTTATTTATATTTAAATTAAAAAAAATATTTTAACTGTCATTGTATAGTTTAAATATCATACGGGATATATACACCGAGAGATGTATATCTTGTGTGTGTGTGTGCGCGCGCGGCGCGCAAAATTTTGGCTCCGATCCCTATTTTAAGATGGGGGTCTTGATGGTCTAGTATAGTCGATAGGCTTCAAACCCCTGCCTATTATGTAAAAATTTTGCGATGCTGTTAGCGAGGTAAACTCATGTCATGTCTACGTTACTCGGAGTACTTGGTAATAGTGACATGTCTGGTAATGACCAGGTTGATACCTTCGGTAGGTCTGGGCCGCAGGGGGCGAAGACCCCCAGGTACACCCAGGTAGGCAATTAGACTTCGGAACTGGAGGTCAACGCCCCCCGTGACCCATTCTTTGACCATGTTATATATATATATATATATATATATATATATATATATTATTTCTTGACAGGTGGTGAACAGGTGACATGCAACCATATAGTAGATAGTCTTTAAACCCCATTCATCAGCCAACTTTGCATGTAAATTCAGAAATAGCACACAAGTGTCTGAGCATCCAGGTTGTGGTGCCTACGTTGGCCTGCTTGCCGCTAGCAGAAATAGCCTGGTTGATCAGGCAGGCAGTCGAAGTGTGGTGAAGATGCACTTAGCAATCGAGGTTATAATGGGACAACGTTTCGCCCAGTTTATCAGTAATTACCTACTTACTGCTAGGTGAACAAGGGCAGCAGGTGTAAGGTAACTTGTTCTAGCGTCCCACCATATCTTGGATCGAACCCAGGTCCTTCTCTTGTGACTTAAATGAGGTAGAAAGGTAAAAATGGCATAGAAGAGAAAGAGAGAGAGAGAATAAAAGAGACAATCTCTCACGACAAAGGTGTTGTTTTTGCGATACACCCCACGAAAAACATGTCATCAAACGCCCCCTTAGCTGTCACCCCTTCCCCCTAGACTGATTTAAAATCCCCCTTCCCCCGTACCTCCCTCCCTTAGGTGGGTATGGGCGAGTGTCACACGCTGACAGGTAAGGAAAACCGTCTCTAATGCCTGGCTCTCGCATCGCATCCTCTTCCGATATCTCTCTCTCACACTCTCACTTCTCCGGGTCTTGGGTAAGTCTTGTTGTGTCTTGTCTACACACGGTTGTCTTCATCATTTTCGGTGTTTGAATTCAACCATTTTGGTGTTCATTGAAGTCTACCAAATATCTCTAAAAGAAACAAGGACTCGTAACCACAAATGGGTCTACCTGGGTAAGTACATACACTGTACGTGGCTTTAAGAGTAGGTACGACAGGGCTCAGGACCCCCTGCAAACACACACTACTGTGGCCAGCCAGTGTTTACTGTGGCCAGCCAGTGTTTACTGTGGCCAGCCAGTGTTTACTGTGGCCAGCCAGTGTTTACTGTGGCCAGCCAGTGTTTACTGTGGCCAGCCAGTGTTTACTGTGGCCAGCCAGTGTTTACTGTGGCCAGCCAGTGTTTACTGTGGCCAGCCAGTGTTTACTGTGGCCATCCAGTTTACTGTGGCCATCCAGTGTTTACTGTGGTCATCCAGTGTTTACTGTGGTCATCCAGTGTTTACTGTGGTCATCCAGTGTTTACTGTGGTCATCCAGTGTTTACTGTGGTCATCCAGTGTTTACTGTGGTCATCCAGTGTTTACTGTGGTCATCCAGTGTTTACTGTGGTCATCCAGTGTTTACTGTGGTCATCCAGTGTTTACTGTGGCCATCCAGTGTTTAGTGTGGCCAGCCAGTGTTTACTGTAGCCAGACTGTTAAACCGGCTAGTGTTAAAACATGTTAACTCTCCATAGAGTCATTCACTTAACAGAACAATCGCAACATAAAACTCTAACCTCTATATTCTTACCCTGTGGACCCGGTTAATTATATAATCTTCGGGCCGATTATACGGAGCCGCTTTGTAATTATACTGTCTATAATTCACGCTAATAACTGAATAATCCGTCTAAGGATCGTAGCCGCTCGTGTTATCCGAATTTCCATAATTATATTACCCACAACATAGCGATGGTTTAGGAAAGTTGATTATTTAAGGAATAATAACCGGTTTGGGGAGTTTAGCCGTGGTTTTAACCGAATAATGCTGTCACTGTCCTGTTAAGTAGGTCTTAATCTTCTTCCTTAAGTTTTTTACACATTATATATAATATATATTATATTATATATATATATATATATATATATATATATATATATATATATATATATATATATATATATAACTTACACAACATACACACACACACAGTATCTTACAAGAGACAGCAATTCCGGATACGTGAAGATATTCGCTTAAAAGAAACAGAAATCAGTCTTACGGTTAAATGATAACACACTTCCTCTAAATCGTATCATTTCTACCCGGCAATGTTCGGTTAACGGAACAGCGTCCGGTTAAGTCTTTTTTTTTTCGGAATTTTGTGGCGTGGATGCGTCCGGTAAGACAATGGGAACATTCCTGCGAAATTATACATCTTTGGGAATGTTATAGGGGGTGGGGGGTTTCCTATCCAGAATTATACACCTTTGCAATGTTGCAGTTATCAGTAAGACATGTTATTGACATGATTATACACCTTTGCAATGTTGTCCTGTCCTCTCGGATAAATTATACACATTTCTGACTCGATTATACGCTTTCTGAACGCCGAAACTATCGGATAAAAGGGACGATACTTGGACGTATTATAAGTATTATATACAACGAGTGCTGTACCAGTAGGGGTCATGCAGCCCCGGAAGGGTGATGGGAGGTAAACCAAGTTCGTTTTCTCGGATCAAGAGCCCTTCGCCAGAAGGGATTTAAATCGACTCCAGGCTAAGGGACTGATTACCTCACACTTCTCCTCCTGTTCTTCCGTGTATTGGACTGAAGAAGCCACTGGCTGGCGAAGCTTTTGCCCAAATGTTGCACAAGAAATGGTCTTAATTTTCCCTTAGAATTATTAAGGGAATCCGGATTCTTGGGGAAAATTAGAGGTCACGAACGCGCATTTGTAAACAGAAGTGTTTGTATAGGATTTATTTTAGGATTTGTATAGGATTTATTTTAGGATTTGTATAAGATTTATTTTAGGATTTGTGTAGGATTTTAGGATTTGTATATGATTTATTTTAGGATTTGTATATGATTTATTTTAGGATTTGTATATGATTTATTTTAGGATTTGTATAGGATTTATTTTAGGATTTGTATAGATTTGTATAGATTTATTTTAGGATTTGTATAGGATTTATTTTAGGATTTGTATAGGATTTAGGATTTGTATAGGATTTAGGATTTGTATAGGATTTAGGATTTGTATAGGATTTAGGATTTGTATAGGATTTAGGATTTGTATAGGATTTAGGATTTGTATAGGATTTAGGATTTGTATAGGATTTAGGATTTGTATAGGATTTAGGATTTGTATAGGATTTAACTTTTAGGTGGTGTAGATTAATGTTTGAGTGCTTGTGTAAATGTTTTCGTGTGTTTTACGTTGTGTTAGCAGGTGTTTTTATCTGGGTTTAGAAGGCAGGTGTTTGGTGAAGGTAGTGTGTGTGTGTCTCATTTGTGGTTGCAGGAGTCGAGTCACAGCTCCTGGCCTTGTCGTACCTACTCTTAAAACTTGTGTAAGGAGTCTAGCTCCTACACTTTTTCGTGCAGGTCACTCCACTCTCACTACTCGTAAGCTGAAGAAGTACTTCCTGACATCACTATGATTCTGTCTTTAACTCCAACTGTTCCCTCGAGAACCTGTTTCTCGCCTCTCAGGCTGTCCGTCTTTTATGTATGTATATATATATATATATATATATATATATATATATATATATATATATATATATATATATATATATATATATATATATTTATATTTATTGAACACACATTGATAACCCACATTATCTCTCTCTCTCTCTCTCTCTCTCTCTCTCTCTCTCTCTCTCTCTCTCTCTCTCCGTCGGGTAGCATCAATGGTAGCACTACAACAGCAAAAAGAACGACCACCCCTACGGTCATGATAGCACAGCTGGGGGCAGCCCACCAGCTGTCTGCGTGCCCTCCCAGCTGGCTGGCTGGGTCTAGACAGCTGGCTGAGTGGGTCTAGACAGCTGGCTGAGTTGGTCTAGACAGCTGGCTGAGTTGGTCTAGACAGCTGGCTGAGTTGGTCTAGACAGCTGGCTGAGTGGGCTGGGAATTTAGAGAAGAAAGTGCCTAACTATGATAGGCCTACTAACAGCTAGGTCTAAGACCAAAGTACCTAGTTAGGCCACCTGATCGACCAGGCTGTTGCTACTACTTTCCTAATTAACAAAATTAGATTGAGCGTTTTTTTTTTCCTTTGGTTTAGTGAACGAAGGGTCGAGTCTTCACTTGCACTGAATGACCCACACGGATTTAACGCTTTCGGCTCCTCTTTGAAACTTCTGCTGTCGTTCCAGCAATATTTTTATTTAGACCTATGACTGTAGCGTGGTGAAGAATCTTGGGCCACGCATGATGATGCAGGGTTCTCGTATTGGGCTCACGGCCCACCCCCCGTTTTTTTTACAGACACGTCTGTGAGGGGACACCTGTGATGGATATGTGGGGCAGCGGGCCTCCAGCAGCAACAGCCTGGTTGACCAGGCAAGCACCAGACGAGCCTGGCCCATGGCCGGGCTCAGAGAGTAGATACTCTCGAAACTCTTCAAAGGTATATCAAAGGTAACTACTCAGAGGATGGGGGTTAGTAGTAAGGATTGAACAGTCATTGGGGCCACATCCTGTTTAACACAATCACCCTTCCCTTGCATCTGTTAACAGGTTCCCTGTTTGATAATTGTATTCAGAGAAAATACGCCAGATACCTGCAACGGGGCGGTGCAGCAACGGGTACAGAGGCAGAGTAGTGGTGCCAATGGTACCGTACTGGAGTATAAGTAGCAGAAAGCCTGAGTAGGCTGTTTACTAATGTAATTAATGACTTGTTGAATTGGTTGTAAACGGAACAGCTGTTGTGAGCTGTGGTGCTGTTGTGAGCTGTGGTGCTGCTGTTCAAGAATTTATTCTTTTAATAATTTGCTGTGGGCGTTCAATTTCTGTATGAGAGAGAGAGAGAGAGAGAGAGAGAGAGAGAGAGAGAGCTAGAGCTAGTTAGCTAACTTTAATTGCTATTATAGCGTGTTTTGTGACCGTAAAATGGAATATAAGGTTGAAGATCTTTTGACCGGCGTTCCTTTGACCGCTTGCGGCCGGTCAATACATGGATTAGAGGGGAAATTGGAAGCACAGGTAATAACCTGCTTGCTGGCATTACCTGCTTGCTTCCTAGCTCGTCTGCTTTCCCTGCTTGCGTAACTCCTTGATTCCAAGACTCTTGCCTTCCTTTGCCTGCTCCCTTGCCTGCTGTCTGTGTATTCCCCTTGCCTGTGTGTTCCCCGTGCCTGCTGCCTGTGTGTTCCCCTTGCCTGCTGCCTGCGTGTTCCCCGTGCCTGCCTGCTTGCTGGTTCGTCTGCTTGATTCCATAACGTGTAGACCTAGCTTTTCCTGTTTCTATGATACCTTCCTTAGTTTAACGGAGCAAGTGTTACGGAACATTTTAAACAGAACCTTCTGTGGAACATCTTGCGTTAAGTAACGCCTGCAACGGAGTAGCCTCTGTTGCTTAAAGCATCAAAACAGAACTCCCGTTAAGTAACACCAAACAGAACCCCCGTTAAGTAGCACCTCCACAACAGAACCCCCGTTAGGTAGCACCTATGCAGAATTTAGCGTAGTGGGATCAGCATTTTTTTCCAAAATTGCGTAAAAGCATCCGCTGATTTTGCGTAATATGATTAGCGTAATTCTCCACTCTGACAGAATGTGGCGTAATTGACTCTGATTTGCGTATATGCGTATGTCTCTTACCGTCCTAGTTTTGTTGAGTGTCTTGAGAGAGAGATTATCTCCTTTGTTTACTTGTTGCCCCTTCTATCACCTCCCTCCTTCCCTTCTTCCTTCCCTTCTTCCTTCCCTTCTTCATTCCTTTCCCCCCTTCATTCCTTCCCCCCTCCCCTCCTATATTCTAATATATCTTAAGCTCCGTCATTATTGAAAATCCGTTGCATGCAACTGAGTTCACTCTCCATGAAATATTGAAACGTGTAATTATAGACGTTATAGAGAGGAAGGTGACGTTTTGGTCCATCCTGGGCCATTACCCGCGGTCCACCACGGTCCACTGTATAGCAAGACAGTGTGAGGGTGTGTATGCGCTCGCTCGCGCAAAACAACCACCGGGGGGGGGGAGTTAAATGATAGCTCTAGGCCTTTCGTGTTGCATCAGGAGCTTGCAGTGTTGCAGAAGAGAGGATGAAGTCCAAGCAAACGTACAAAGGATGTACTTGAATCAAGTACAAGGGCTGCAAGGTACATCAATGACTTGCTGTTCAACATAGATTGCAAATGGGAAAATATTGCAATTGAGCGAGGATCATTGTCTTGTTAACCTGGTGCAAGTGAATGCAATCTGGGGGTACGTGTACACACACACACACACACACACACATACACATACACACACACACACACACACACACACACACACACATATATATATATATATATATATATATATATATGGAAAGCTTCTGGAGGAAGAAAATGGAAGGGTTAGCTAGGTGGGGGTGACAGGAGGGGGAAGAGGGGTTACATCCTCTCTCGTACTCAGTGGAGTACTACGTGATTCCTCCAGTTATTTAGGAGGGGGAGAAGAGATGGTGGATGGAGGGAGGGGGGTCGACAGCACAGCAGTTGTGCTGTAATAACAGCCATTAGAACAGCCAAGAGCGTTAACTGCTCCTGTTAGGAAAGCAATGTCCTGTCACCACCACTATCACCACCACTCTGACTTTTTTTTGGGTTATCCTGGGTTCTCTACACATATGCTGCTATGTATGATAATCTATGTATAACTATATTTGTGTATACCTGAATAAACTTACTCCCTGCTCTCGAACCCCGGTGCTTGCGATTATGAGTAGAATGTTCACACCAGCAAACTCGTCACCCCTGGTGGGAGGATGGTAGTAGTGGTGGTAGTAGAAGTGGTGATAGTGGTAATGGTGGTGGTGCTCCAAAGGGTAGGTGACAGGAAGGGTGAGTAATACTATACTTGAGGTGAAGCCTTAGGTGCTGCTGCTGACGCTGTTGCTGTCAGTGGTGTTGCAACAGCTGCTATGGTGGTGTTGCTACTGCTGTTGCATACACACACACTAATAACGTACACGTGTGTACTAAAATATGAGAGAATTCCCTATTAAATGTCCATACGATAATCGAATGTGGAGAAATTCTCTGCTTAAATTCTCAAACGATGTGAATACAATTCAGAATTATCTGAATTGTGTGTTGAGCCAGCCTGAATTACTTCCCCATATAGAGTAATTAAAAAAAAATTCCCACAATTCATCTTTAGCTGCGTCTCCCATGAAAAAAAATAGAAAACGGCGAGTTATTGAAAGAAAATGGGAAGCTGTAATCAGAAAATGGAATTTAGATTTAGAAAAGTTAGACATTTCTAAAAAAAAAAAAATGACTTTTGGGAGGAATTGAAAGCAATTTGAAGAAGCTTGTGATAAAATATGTGCTTAAAAAATGGGAAATAAATTAGAATAAGAGGAAACTAAATGTCACAGGAGAGAGAATGAGAATTTAGCTTATGTTGTGGTAGTGGTGGTAGATAGCAACAGTAGTAATGGTGTTAGTAGAGGTGGTTGTGATTGTCGTGGTTGGGGGTAGTGGTGGTAGTAGCATTGGTGGTTGTAGTGGTAGCAATGGTGGTTATAATGGTAGTTGTGGTATTGATAGTTGTATTAGTAGTGATAGTTGTATTAGTGGTAATAGTTGTGGTGGTAGTTGTGATTGTGGTATTTGTGGTAGCGGTGGTGGTTCGTAGTGATGGTAGTTGTGGTGGTGATTGTGGTAGTGGTGCTGGTAGTAGTTGTAGCGGTGGTGATAGTGGTAGTTGTGGTGGTGATTGTGGTAGTCATAGTTGTGGTGATTGTGGTAGTGATGGTAGTTGTGGTAGCAGTGGTGATTGTGGTAGTGTGGCGCTAGTTGTGGTAGCGGTGGTGATAGTGGTAGTGATGATGGTAGCAGCAGTGGTGGTGGTGATTGTGGCAGTGGTGATGGTGTGGTGATGGTGGTAGTTGTAGTGATGGTGGTAGTGATGGTGATTGTGGTAGTGGTGATGGTGTGGTGGTGATTGTGGTAGTGGTGATGGTGGTAGTTGTGGTGGCAGATGTTCACTAACACCTGGTCGTTTTTTCCCACATCAGTGTTGCCAATGATGCCACTTCATTATACATCAGTGTTGCCAATGGTACCACTTAACTCCATTATACATAAGTGGCAACACTGATGATGGTAAGTGGCATCATTGGCAACACTGATGTCACCTTCATTATACGTCAGTGTTGCCAATGATATCACCTTCATTATACCTCAATTTTGAGGCGGTCATCATGTACACATTGTCGTGAATAAATGTACACACGTGCACATATCCTGTACGTAGATGACTGCTCCTGTATGTATACACGTACATATGTATATGTACGTACATATACATCAGGTATGTATGTACATCATGTACTTATGTATACACGTACGTACATGATCGTATGTACATTGTTGGTATGAAACTGTAAAGAAATGGTTAAATTTGAAGGTAGGGAGTGGGAGCGGCGCCTCGACCCCCCAGGTAGAGAATTGGGCTAGGACAGGGTGGGTCATGCCTGGGGCCTACTGGTCCATCAAAGGACCATAGCCGACCCACAGCCGGCGCGTGCCCGACAAGGCAGGCAAAAATGATCCTAATTTCCTTTCCCCCCCACCGACTGTTTTCCGGTGCGTGTGCGCGCGCGCGCTCGCATACATGTGTAATGTGTAGTATGTATACATATAGGCCTACTGGTATTCCCTGTCGGGCCTATATTTGAGAATTTCCCGACGCGTGCTTTCATGTTCTCCGTATTTTCCTAAATGCGCCATCTCTCTATCTATCTATCCCCGTGTGGACAGATAGACGACGAAGAAAATAGATACCCTGTCGATAGACAGGGACACTAGGCCTTGGAACTATCCCCAAAAAATATTTGACCTATTTTTTTTCTAAGTGGCAACAGTTGTTGTCGTTAAAGATAGTGTCAGGATTTTTTCCAGTGGATAGCAACGTTGCCAAGAGGGGAAAGGGGGGGGGGTCAAATTTCCACCATTTTTAACCCCCCTACCCCGAGGACATAGGTAGGGGGGAGGGGAAATATTGATCGGTGAGGGAATATTGATCCCTGGTGGTTGGCTGGGGGGGAGAGTAGTGGGGAGGTTTAGTGAGGGGGGGTTTAGGTGGTGGTTTGGCAACAGTGGGGGTAGCAACGGTTCTCAGGGCGCAGCTGTGGGGACAGACCACCCCAGACCAGATGGCCGTTGGATGCCCAGCCTCCCTGGGCATTTAACTGTGGATCAGCTAGGAGAATAAGGGCATACATGGCTTTAACTAGTCTCTCCCAAAGACTGTTATAAGTAAGACCCAAAGGACTGCTTTAGGTTAAGACCCAAAGGACTGCTTTAGGTTAAGACCCAAAGGACTGCTTTAGGTTAAGACCCAAAGGACTGCTTTAGGTTAAGACCCAAAGGACTGCTTTAGGTTAAGACCCAAAGGACTGCTTTAGGTTAAGACCCAAAGGACTGCTTTAGGTTAAGACCCAAAGGACTGCTTTAGGTTAAGACCCAAAGGACTGCTTTAGGTTAAGACCCAAAGGACTGCTTTAGGTTAAGACCCAAAGGACTGCTTTAGGTTAAGACCCAAAGGACTGCTTTAGGTTAAGACCCAAAGGACTGCTTTAGGTTAAGACCCAAAGGACTGCTTTAGGTTAAGACCCAAAGGACTGCTTTAGGTTAAGACCCAAAGGACTGCTTTAGGTTAGACCCAAGGACTGCTTTAGGTTAAGACCCAAAGGACTGCTTTAGGTTAAGACCCAAAGGACTGCTTTAGGTTAAGACCCAAAGGACTGCTTTAGGTTAAGACCCAAAGGACTGCTTTAGGTTAAGACCCAAAGGACTGCTTTAGGTTAAGACCCAAAGGACTGCTTTAGGTAACAATTTTAAGACCTATTTCAAGCGGCTTCAAGAATCAGACTTCAGTATCCATGGGTGACAGATCATGGGTGACCATGGGGTTATGGGTGACATCAAGAGTTGTCATGGGCTCAGACTTTTTTCGTGGGTTGCGTAATGGATTGCAGCGTACGCTGACCGCGGCGTCAATGCGTATTTCACGGCGTTACCGGCTGTCATACGCAATGTTACCGCCCAGGGGAAGGTCCCAAACCGCGGCGTAACATACGCTAGTGTCACCTACGCCAGGATTCATTTAAGCCAGCGTCACTTACACCAGAATTCACCTACGCCTGGATAGGCCTATACAAATTTCACTAAGCCAAAAATTCAATACGAGTGTGAATTAATACATTCCACAGACATACAAATCATTCCAGTGTGTTGCTACACTATTGTATATGATAGTTACATTGTGGGAACACCAGCAGTGTGTTGCTACACTATTCTATATGATAGTTACATTGTTGGAACACCAGCAGTGTGTTGCTACACTATTCTATATGATAGTTACATTGTTGGAACACCAGCAGTGTGTTGCTACACTATTCTATATGATAGTTACATTGTGGGAACACCAGCAGTGTGTTGCTACACTATTCTATATGATAGTTACATTGTTGGAACACCAGCAGTGTGTTGCTACACTATTCTATATGATAGTTACATTGTGGAACACCAGCAGTGTGTTGCTACACTATTCTATATGATAGTTACATTGTGGGAACACCAGCAGTGTGTTGCTACACTATTCTATATGATAGTTACATTGTGGGAACACCAGCAGTGTGTTGCTACACTATTCTATATGATAGTTACATTGTGGGAACACCAGCAGTGTGTTGCTACACTATTCTATATGATAGTTACATAGTGGGAACAAAAGCTAGCTGTGTATCCCTGTCATAATCCATCACAGGATGGGTTATATACATGAGGTAATGAAAGGTGTCATCCTGAGCTGGGAGACTTAGTGGGTTTCACTATGGGTTCCATTAGGGATTTCACTATGGGTTCCATTAGGGATTTCACTATGGGTTCCATTAGGGATTTCACTATGGGTTCCATTAGGGATTTCACTATGGGTTCCATTAGGGATTTCACTATGGGTTCCATTAGGGATTTCACTATGGGTTCCATTAGGGATTTCACTATGGGTTCCATTAGGGATTTCACTATGGGTTCCATTAGGGATTTCACTATGGGTTCCATTAGGCATTTCACTATGGGTTCCATTAGGGATTTCACTATGGGTTCCATTAGGCATTTCACTATGGGTTCCATTAGGCATTTCACTATGGGTTCCATTAGGGATTTCACTATGGGTTCCATTAGGGATTTCACTATGGGTTCCATTAGGGATTTCGCTATGGGTTCCATTAGGGATTTCGCTATGGGTTCCATTAGGGATTTCGCTATGGGTTCCATTAGGGATTTCGCTATGGGTTCCATTAGGGATTTCGCTATGGGTTCCATTAGGGATTTCGCTATGGGTTCCATTAGGGATTTCACTGTGGGTTCCATTAGGGATTTCACTGTGGGTTCCATTAGGGATTTCACTGTGGGTTCCATTAGGGATTTCACTGTGGGTTCCTTTAGGGATTTCACTGTGGGTTCCTTTAGGGATTTCACTGTGGGTTCCTTTAGGGATTTCACTGTGGGTTCCATTAGGGATTTCACTGTGGGTTCCATTAGGGATTTCACTGTGGGTTCCATTAGGGATTTCACTGTGGGGTTCACTATGGGTTCAGTAGCTACGACAGCTTCTGGGGTTCCAGTGGGCAGTGGAGAACAACATGACGTTCAATGGTGATAAGTTTCAGCTGCTTAGGTATGGAAAAAATGAAGAACTCAAAAGGAACACTATATACAAAACGCAAGAGGGTCACCACATAGAACGAAAGGAACACGTAAAGGACTTGGGAATAATTATGTCTGCTGATCTGTCGTTTAAAGACCATAACAAGACAAAGATCACAACAGCCAGGAAGATGACGGGGTGGGTATTGAGAACTTTCAAAACAAGGGAAATAATGCCGATGGTGACACTATTCAAATCGCTAGTGCTCCCTCACTTAGAATACTGCTCAGTGCTGACGGCCCCGTTCAGGGCAGGAGAAATAGCAGAGCTGGAACAAATCCAGAGATCGTTTACGGCTCACATTGAGCCATTGAAACATCTAAATTATTGGGAACGCCTTCAAGTCTTGAACATGTACTCATTGGAGCGGAGGAGAGAGATACATGATAATATATACATGGAAAGTACTTGAGGGCCTGGTCCCAAATCTGCACACTGCCATAACAACATACTGGAGTAGAGATATGGGAGAAAGTGTAAAATAAATCCAGTGAGGAGCAGGGGTGCGGTGGGGACAATACGGGAGCACTGTATTAACATCCGGGGTCCCAGACTATTCAACATCTTACCAGAAGATATCCGAAACACGGCTGGAACCAGTGTAGAAGCCTTCAAGAGGAAACTGGACAAATATCTTCACCAGGTGCCAGATCAACCAGGCTGTGATGGATATGTGGGGCAGCGGGCCTCCAGCAGCAACAGCCTGGTTGACCAGGCAAGCACCAGACGAGCCTGGCCCATGGCCGGGCTCAGAGAGTAGATACTCTCGAAACTCTTCAAAGGTATATCAAAGGTAAAGGTAAGTTGCAGCGGAGTTGGGGTGGAAAGCGGAAAATCGATTTCCCTAGGCCTATAGAGGCGGGCCTACCTCGCTTACCTGTGGGCTTATGGCACGCTAGGTGAGCCTAGGTGAGTGATCACTGTACCTCTGTGCTCCTTTGAACACTAGTGAACAGGAGGGGTGGTTCAACTGTTCACCTCTTACATGGGAAGAACATTGAATTGAACGTACGTGTGTGTGTGTGTTTGTGTGTGTGTGCACCTTATGTACGTTAAAATGCAGCAGTGTATTCTTCCGTACAAGAATGTTCAACGTTGATTTTTGAACGTTCCCGTAAGAAACCAGCCTTAATGAACGCTGCCCTTTGAACTAGTTCAAATTTATATGAACAATTATTAGCCATTATGAACAATTAAGAAAGATAATTAAAAATTATGAACTATTCTGAACAATTACAAAATATGCACACTAATTAGGTACTATTATGAACAGAGGGGAGACAGGAGGGGCGTTCGTGACGCCATCTTTGTTGTGATCCGCTGAAATCCGGATTCATGCTGTTTTAGAGATACATACACATACACACACACACACACAGGAGCTGTGTCTCGACACCTGCAACCACAACTAGGTGAGTACACAGGAGCTGTGTCTCGACCTCTGCAACCACAATTTCTTCAGAATCTGAATGCCTCCCGTTTCCCATACGCTGCATAACCCCCTGTGGGTTTAGCTCTTTCCCCATGAAACTATGCTATGAATTTGCTGTAATTCTCGTGTTTGTAACCTGTTCTCTCCGAGTGTCCTTGTTCTAATGCAAAAAAAATCATTGCAGGTTAGTTGTGTTTGGTAACACTGGTAAGCACAGAACCACTTGCTGTTTTGGTAAGATTGTTTTTTTTTTCGTAGTTTGCTGTGTGTGTGTGTCTGCGCGCGCGTGTGTGTGTGTCTGCGCGCGCGTGTGTGTGTGTGCGTGTGTGTTTGGCACTGTTGCCAACTATGCATAAAAATATTCATGTTTTTATGGCGTCTCAAGTTTCTGGCAATACTGGGACAGCGACGCACTCTAGGTGATGTGTAGACAGGAATGAGAAGTTCGACTGGTAGACAGGAAGAGAGGTTAGACAGACTGGTAGACAGGAAGAGAGAGAGAGGCTAGACAGACTGGTAGACAGGAAGAGAGAGAGAGGCTAGACAGACTGGTAGACAGGAAGAGAGAGGGGCTAGACAGACTGGTAGACAGGAAGAGAGAGAGGCTAGACAGACTGGTAGACAGGAAGAGAGAGGGGCTAGACAGACTGGTAGACAGGAAGAGAGAGAGGCTAGACAGACTGGTAGACAGGAAGAGAGGGGCTAGACAGACTGGTAGACAGGAAGAGAGAGAGGCTAGACAGACTGGTAGACAGGAAGAGAGAGGCTAGACACTGGAGCTAGGGAGAGGTAGACATGGTAGACAGGAAGAGAGGCTAGACAGACTGGTAGACAGGAGAGAGAGAGGCTAGACAGACTGGTAGACAGGGAGAGAGAGGCTAGAAACACTGGTAGACAGGAAGAGAGAGGTTAGAAACACTGGTAGACAGGAAGAGAGGTTAGACAGACTGGTAGACAGGAAGAGAGAGAGGCTAGACAGACTGGTAGATAGGAAGAGAGAGAGGCTAGACAGACTGGTAGACAGGAAGAGAGAGAGGCTAGACAGACTGGTAGACAGGAAGAGAGAGAGGCTAGACAGACTGGTAGACAGGAAGAGAGAGAGGCTAGACAGACTGGTAGACAGGAAGAGAGAGAGGCTAGACAGACTGGTAGACAGGAAGAGAGAGAGGCTAGACAGACTGGTAGACAGGAAGAGAGAGAGGCTAGACAGACTGGTAGACAGGAAGAGAGAGCTAGACAGACTGGTAGACAGGAAGAGAGAGGCTGACAGACTGGTAGACAGGAAGAGAGAGAGGCTAGACAGACTGGTAGACAGGAAGAGAGAGAGGCTAGACAGACTGGTAGACAGGAAGAGAGAGGTTAGACAGACTGGTAGACAGGAAGAGAGAGGTTAGACAGACTGGTAGACAGGAAGAGAGCGAGGTTAGACAGACTGGTGGACAGGAAGAGAGGGGCGAAGAATGTTAGACAGAGGCCTACTCACATCACCTCCACAGACTTGAGAAGTCAGGTCCCCCTGGCAACAGTGGTGGTGGTGTAGGCTGTGGCGTATCTCGGTGGGTGACTGACGCAAGAGAGTTACGCAATTACGCAGAGCAAGGAGTCGCCGAATTGACGCAGGGAATTCGTAGATAACCCACCACCACCCCTCAGCTGACGCGAGGAAATTACGCAGAAAGTTGTGTAGATTTATGCAGGGGAAGGACGTCGGAAGGGAAGGTTCACGCAATAGTGGTAGTCGTCACCCAGAGTGGCATTCACGTGCGTATGTGGGCGAGAAGCTGGCACCGTGCCTAGATGGTAAGTTATATACGCCTTGCGTAACCCTTCCTCTTCCTCTCCTTTCCGTAGCTTGCTAAAGGAGAGGGAGGTACTGTGTAGGGGGGGGGTGAGAGTGGGTTGGACCTGCCTAGCACGGGCCAGAAGCATATCAATGGTACACAATACTGGCAGGATAATGAACTAGAAACTTGTGTAATATTTGTGTATCTTTATTTTGTAGACGTTTCGCCCACCAGTGGTCTTATCCATACAGTATAAGGCTATAATGTGTAGACTGTAGAAATACATACAAAAGACAGTGAAATACAAGATAGTAGTCCCTCAGCCTGGGACCAGAGAAGTCCCTCAGCCTGGGACCAGAGAAGTCCCTCAGCCTGGGACCAGAGAAGTCCCTCAGCCTGGGACCAGAGAAGTCCCTCAGCCTGGGACCAGAGAAGTCCCTCAGCCTGGGACCAGAGAAGTCCCTCAGCCTGGGACCAGAGAAGTCCCTCAGCCTGGGACCAGAGAAGTCCCTCAGCCTGGGACCAGAGAAGTCCCTCAGCCTGGGACCAGAGAAGTCCCTCAGCCTGGGACCAGAGAAGTCCCTCAGCCTGGACCAGAGAGTCCCTCAGCCTGGGACCAGAAAGTCCCTCAGCCTGGGACCAGAGAAGTCCCTCAGCCTGGGACCAGAGAAGTCCCTCAGCCTGGGACCAGAGAAGTCCCTCAGCCTGGGACCAGAGAAGTCCCTCAGCCTGGGACCAGAGAAGTCCCTCAGCCTGGGACCAGAAGTCCCTCAGCCTGGGACCAGAGAAGTCCCTCAGCCTGGGACCAGAGAAGTCCCTCAGCCTGGGACCAGAGAAGTCCAGCCTGGGACGAGAAGTCCCTCAGCCTGGGACCAGAGAAGTCCCTCAGCCTGGGACCAGAGAAGTCCCTCAGCCTGGGACCAGAGAAGTCCCTCAGCCTGGGACCAGAGAAGTCCCTCAGCCTGGGACCAGAGAAGTCCCTCAGCCTGGGACCAGAGAAGTCCCTCACCTGGGACCAGAGTCCTCAGCCTGGGACCAGAGAAGTCCCTCAGCCTGGGACCAGAGAAGTCCTCAGCTGGACAGAGGTCCCTCAGCCTGGGACCAGAGAAGTCCCTCAGCCTGGGACCAGAGAAGTCCCTCAGCCTGGGACCAGAGAAGTCCCTCAGCCTGGGACCAGGTGATGAACACCATAATCTTGAAGGACCTAAAACACAGGAAGACTGGTACTTGTATACTGGCGTCAGGTGCGGTATTGTCAGTGGTAGGTGGGATTTTCCAGTGGAAGTAGGTCATGCCCGAGAGTTGGGCCAGGAGTTAGCAAGTGGGTTATGATGTCCTATGTACCAAGTCTGCGATGTTTCTGTGTCTGGCAAGATAAAATCAGGCGTCGTGGAATCTTGATTCAGAGGACATCACCACAACCCCCTGCTAACTCCTGGTCCAGCTCCAGGACATGACCTACTTCCACTGGAGAATCCCACCTACCACTAACAATACCTTCGTCTGCTGCGCCTCCTCTGATGACAGTATATAAGCACCAGTCTTCCTGCATGTGCTTCAGATTCTTCAAGATTACGGTGCTCACCACTTGTTCTTCTGTATGTATTTGGACAGTTTTCACATTGTCCATGTATTAATAAAGCCACTGGAGGGCGAAACGTCTACAGAGTAACGATACCCAGATGTTGCACGTGTGTCTTAATTCAGCATGGGCCAGTAGGCCTACTGCAATGTTACTTTCTCATGTTCTTAAGTGTTTTGTTAGGATGTTTTGTTGAAACTTTTCGCCCTAAATGGCTCTCTAAAAGCCATTTTTGTACCATCTCTTACCCAAAGAGTAACATTTATTCAGTAGCTCGAGGCTTGGGGCGTACCCTCTAATCTTATACCCTGTGACCTACCCTCTTTTTCACCCCTGTGGTGGTACCCAACGCTAGTTATTACCAGCTACCCACAGCTATTAAATAGCCATTCATCACGCCCACCCGCTCGAAAACAGTCAGCAGGTGATTTCTGAAACCATTCTTTAACCACGATGCATTGCTATCTTGACGTCCGGGGCCGCGATGCATTGCTATCTTGACGTCCGGGGCCGCGATGCATTGCTATCTTGACGTCCACGACTAATCATCATTCGCAAGACAAAACAAACTTTGGCCAGCACCCTGTGGTTATACCAGCTTGTTAAGGGTGGTATTTCAGCCTGCTAGGGGGTTAGTCTTCGTTAAGAGGGGTATTCCAGCCTTCTAAGGGGTTATTCCTTGTTAAGGGTGGTATCCCAATCAGCTCGGGCCATTAGAGCCTCCCTCAATTGTGATTTTAAATGGGTGTTTAGAACTGAATTTCAATTTGAGATGCGGGTAACAACTGGAGAGAGAGAGAGAGAGAGAGAGAGAGGGGGGGGGACTAGAAACACGGGAAATGGTATGAAGAAAAAGCAGAGGGAGATTAAGAGGAAGACAGGAGATTAAGAGGAAGAATAAATAGGAGGAAGAGGAAGAAGGTACAGAATTAGGAGAAAGGGGGAATATAGAAAAAGCGAAAAGGAGAAACGAGATATCCAAAGGAGACGAATAGCAAGCAAGAAAAGGAAAACTAATGAGTGATGAGGAGGAAGGAAAAAGGAAGATGGAGGAGGAGGATGCAAAAAAGAGTATAAATGAGGAGAAACAAGAGTGGATCAAGCAGTTCGCTGCTCGCACCTCACGTGACAAGAGGCAGTAATTCACAGGTTAACTTGGGGCAATTCCAACCTGCCGACGTAACAACATGAAGATATAATAAACGAGTGGTTAACGCGAACTATGCATCTAGTTAGCTCGTTGAGGAGGGAGCCAGATAGAAGGAGCTTTAGCTTGAGGGAGTGCAGTACAGATGGAGTGAATTATACTAGTGTAGGGGGGAGGGGTTGTATTGACCGTAGTTATTCTGTGGAGGGTAGTGGCTAGTTTACTGTGCAATCCCCATATCTCTCTCTCTCTCTCTCTCTCTCTCTCTCTCTCTCTCTCTCTCTCTCTAATTTATATATATATATATATTTGTGTGTGTGTGTCTGTGTAGGCATGACTGGGAGGTCGATCCAGGTTTACGTACATAGTCATTCACCTCTAGGACCTATGCCTGGCTCTCTTTCTACGTCCTTTCCCCCCTCTCTCTCTCTCTCTCTCTCTCTCTCTCTCTCTCTCTCTCTCTCTCTCTCTCTCTCTCGTATTGCTTTTTGAGAATAGGTAAATTATAGATAATAGTTGAATAGTGTATAATTTTTCCTGGGACTTAGTTAATAAACTGAGAGAAAATATAATAATTGAGGAACCCCCCCCCCCGGGTTTAAATAAACGGGGGGAGAAGTAAACAAAGGGGAGGAGAAGCAAACAAGAGGGAGACAAGAGAGAACTGCAGTGTGTTGCTACACTATCCTATATGATAGTTACATTGTGGGAACACCAGCAGTGTGTTGCTACACTATTCTATATGATAGTTACACTGTGGGAACACCAGCAGTGTGTTGCTACACTATTCTATATGATAGTTACATTGTGGGAACACCAGCAGTGTGTTGCTACACTATTCTATATGATAGTTACACTGTGGGAACACCAGCAGTGTTGCTACACTATTCTATATGATAGTTACATTGTGGGAACACCAGCAGTGTTGCTACACTATTCTATATGATAGTTACATTGTGGGAACACCAGCAGTGTGTTGCTACACTATTCTATATGATAGTTACATTGTGGGAACACCAGCAGTGTGTTGCTACACTATTCTATATGATAGTTACATTGTGGGAACACCAGCAGTGTGTTGCTACACTATTCTATATGATAGTTACATTGTGAGAACACCAGCAGTGTGTTGCTACACTATTCTATATGATAGTTACATTGTGGGAACACCAGCAGTGTGTTGCTACACTATTCTATATGATAGTTACATTGTGAGAACACCAGCAGTGTTGCTACACTATTCTATATGATAGTTACATTGTGGGAACACGAGCAGTGTGTTGCTACACTATTCTATATGATAGTTACATTGTGGGAACACCAGCAGTGTGTTGCTACACTATTCTATAGGATAGTTACATTGTGGGAACAAAACTTAAGTATGTTTACAAGGGATTGTGGGGAAGGGAGAGGGAGAACATTGGAAGGGGTGGGATGAATGGGGGTGTTGGGAGGGGAAGATGTGTGGGGAGGGGAGCCAAGCGTGTGTATGAAGGAGGGAGGGGGGGGTGGTTGTAGAGGAGGTGGGAGTGTGAGAGGAGTGGGAACAGGTGAGTGGGGGGACAGGTGAGAGGGGGAGAGAGTGAGTGTTTGCTGTGGCCTACTACGTTCAGTGTCAATGTCAGGGACTCTCTCTCTCTCTCTCTCTCTCTCTCTCTCTCTCACCCTCTCTTATTTCTTTTACAGATTTACATGTGCTTCGAGTGTTGCCGTCTGTGGGTCACTGTTTTTGTTGGTTTGTGAGGGTTTTTTTCACGTTTCTTGTTCCCGGGATTCCGGTGTTTTAACGAAAAAGAGAGAGGACTGTTGTAAGTCTGTTGATAAACTTACTTGAGAGAGGGGGAGGGAGATTGGTGAATCTCTCTCTCTCTCTCTCAATCTCTCTCTCACACTAGTGGCGACCAGTGAAGAGGAGGGGCCAGGAGCTATGGACCGACCCCTGCAACCACAATTAGGTGAATACACACATTACTACTGTAAGTGCCACCATCCTAACTACTGTAAGTGCCACCATCCTAACTACTGTAAGTGCCACCATCCTAACTACTGTAAGTGCCACCATCCTAACTACTGTATTGCCACCATCCTAACTACTGTAACTGCCACCATCCTAACTACTGTAACTGCCACCATCCTAACTACTGTAACTGCCATCATCCTAACTACTGTAACTGCCACCATCCTAACTACTGTAACTACCACCATCCTAACTACTGGCTTTAACAGTTAAATTGCCAAAAAAAAAATCCTAAATATTTCTAAGGACAGCCAAAGTCTATAACCCGAAACATGTGGCCCAGAGGCGACAGGAATAACACCTGTGGGACACAAGCTTAACACCCACATGTGGCCCAGAGGCGACAGGAATAACACCTGTGTGACACAGGCTCGAAAGCACCGGTATAAATTTATCATTGGTCAGAAATCATTGGTCAGAATTCGTGAAGTTCCTTATAATAATAATAATCTTTATTTCTACAAGTACATGATAAAACTTATACAGACCATAGCTGATATCAGTGTCATACTGTATAGAAAGTCCCTTAGTAAGCAGAGCATAACAAGGGAACGGTTGAAGAAACTTCACCTGTATTCCTTGGAACGCAGGCGAGAAAGATACATGATAATATACACTTGGAAAATCCTAGAGGGACTAGTTCCAAATCTGCACACGAAAATCACTCCCGAAAGCAAGACATCGGCATGAGATGCAACATTCCCCCAATGAAAAGCAGGGGCGCCACGAGTACACTAAGATATAACACTAAGTGTCAGGGGCCCAAGACTGTTCAACCGCCTCCCAACATACATAAGGGGGATTACCAATATACCCCTGGCTGTCTTCAAGAAGGCGCTGGACAGGCACCTAAAGTCAGTACCTGACCAGTCGGGCTGTGGGTCGTACGTCTGTTTACGTGCGGCCAGCAGTAACAGCCTGGGTGATCAGGTCCTGATCCACCACGAGGCCAGTTCACGGACCAGGCCGCGGGAGCGTTGACCCCCGAGACCTCCTCCAGGTATACTCCAGGAATGAATCGACTCGAGAGGGACAGTGCTTACAACACACAAATAGAACGAAAGGAACATGTGAAAGACCTGGGAGTAGTTGTCAGCTGACCTGCCCTTTAGAGAACACAGTAAGGCACATGTTTACCAAAGGCCGGAAAGAGACAGTGGATAATGAGAACTTTCAAAACAAGAGAAGGCCAATAGTGGCTCTGCAAAAAAGTAACGTGTGCTCCCTGCTGTGTGTTCATGGCTCTGGTCAGGGCAGGAGAGTCAGAATTGAGATGATTTACGGCCTGCACAGAGCCAATGAAGCATTTAAATTGCCGGGAATGCCTCAGTCCTAAATATGTACTTGCTTAAGCAGAGAGTTACATGATAATTTATACATATGTGGAAAATACTTGAGGGCCTTCAGTAATTCAAATTTACACACTACCATAACATACTGGAGTGGGAGACATGGGTCTACACACTGCCATGACATA
>WNWK01000754.1:187500-267500 GCA_009830355.1 Cherax destructor
AAGGTAAGTCACCAGGTGCCTTACATCACCCTTTCTCCCTCCCCTCCCTACCTTTCTCTTGGGGTGACACTCTCCGCACAGGGTGACACTCTCCGCACAGGGTGACACTCTCCGCACAGGATGACTCTTCCCTCCACAGGGTGACTCTTCCCTCCACAGGGTGACTCTTCCCTCCACAGGGTGACTCTTCCCTCCACAGGGTGACTTCCCTCCACAGGGTGACTCTTCCCTCCACAGGGTGACTCTTCCCTCCACAGGGTGACTCTTCCCTCCACAGGGTGACTCTTCCCTCCACAGGGTGACTCTTCCCTCCACAGGGTGATTCCTCCAGGGTGACTCTTCCCTCCACAGGGTGACCTTCCCACAGGTGACTCTTCCCTCCACAGGGTGACTCTTCCCTCCACAGGGTGACTCTTCCCTCCACAGGGTGACTCTTCCCTCCACAGGGTGACTCTTCCCTCCACAGGGTGACTCTTCCCTCCACAGGGTGACTCTTCCCTCCACAGGGTGACTCTTCCCTCCACAGGGTGACTCTTCCCTCCACAGGGTGACTCTTCCCTCCACAGGGTGACTCTTCCCTCCACAGGGTGACTCTTCCCTCCACAGGGTGACTCTTCCCTCCACAGGGTGACTCTTCCCTCCACAGGGTGACTCTTCCCTCCACAGGGTGACTCTTCCCTCCACAGGGTGACTCTTCCCTCCACAGGGTGACTCTTCCCTCCACAGGGTGGCTCTTCCCTCCACAGGGTGGCTCTTCCCTCCACAGGGTGGCTCTTCCTCCACAGGTGCTCTTCCCTCCACAGGGTGGCTCTTCCCTCCACAGGGTGCTCTTCCCTCCACAGGGTGGCTCTTCCCTCCACAGGGTGGCTCTTCCCTCCACAGGGTGGCTCTTCCTCCACAGGGTGGCTCTTCCCTCCACAGGGTGGCTCTTCCCTCCACAGGGTGGCTCTTCCCTCCACAGGGTGGCTCTTCCCTCCACAGGGTGGCTCTTCCCTCCACAGGGTGGCTCTTCCCTCCACAGGGTGGCTCTTCCCTCCACAGGGTGGCTCTTCCCTCCACAGGGTGGCTCTTCCCTCCACAGGGTGGCTCTTCCCTCCACAGGGTGGCTCTTCCCTCCACAGGGTGGCTCTTCCCTCCACAGGGTGGCTCTTCCCTCCACAGGGTGGCTCTTCCTCCACAGGGTGGCTCTTCCCTCCACAGGGTGGCTCTTCCCTCCACAGGGTGGCTCTTCCCTCCACAGGGTGGCTCTTCCCTCCACAGGGTGGCTCTTCCCTCCACAGGGTGGCTCTTCCCTCCACAGGGTGGCTCTTCCCTCCACAGGGTGGCTCTTCCCTCCACAGGGTGGCTCTTCCCTCCACAGGGTGGCTCTTCCCTCCACAGGGTGGCTCTTCCCTCCACAGGGTGGCTCTTCCCTCCACAGGGTGGCTCTTCCCTCCACAGGGTGGCTCTTCCCTCCACAGGGTGGCTCTTCCCTCCACAGGGTGGCTCTTCCCTCCACAGGGTGGCTCTTCCCTCCACAGGGTGGCTCTTCCCTCCACAGGGTGGCTCTTCCCTCCACAGGGTGGCTCTTCCCTCCACAGGGTGGCTCTTCCCCCACAGAGTGACACACTCCCCACAGAGTGACACTTTGCCACACAAGGTGACACTCCCACAGGGTGCTTGTCTGGGAACCCAGCTTCTCTCTTGGCATAAGTGACGGGGATGTTTTCCCTTTCGTTTAAATTTCCTGAGGTTCCCCCCCATTCTCCTCTAATTCTAATTATCCCTCTTTTTTACCTTTTTTTCCTGTCTCCCCTCTTCCCCTCTCCTCTTTCCCTCCCTCCCTTTCTACGCCTATTCTTCCATTCTTCACTTGTATATCTCTATTCCCTGTCTTCCTTCCCTCCTTCCCTTTCCCCTCCCTCATTCTCGGAGTGACTTAGCCTCAGGGAGGAGTTTGCTGGTGATGAGGGGGGTTGGAGGGATGGGGATGGTTGGGGGTAAAGGAGATTGCAAGGGTCTCCTCTCTCTCTCTCTCTCTCTCTCTCATTTCTATGCAGACTTCATGTTATTGCTGTTACTTCCTGCCATCACCCCCTCCCTCACTAACCATTCACATCTCTCCCCCTCCTCTTCTTTTCTCCCCTCTCTACTCTCCCCTCCTTCCCCCCTCCCCTCTACCCAATCTTCTCTCCTTCATCCCTCCCATCATCTCCCCTCTCCCATCTTTTACTCCCTTTCTCTACGCCCTAACTCTCCCTTTCCCCCTCCCCCGAAACAAGCAATGGATGGACAACCTCCCTCTTAATTCTCCCTCACGCTGGCCTGTTGGAGATTTGAGAGAGTGTTGGTGTAGGAGGGAGGGAGGTGGATGGGGAGTTTGGGGTGTTGGGTGGGTAGGGAGGGGATGTTGCCTACACACACACCTCTAAGGAGGGAGGGAGAGAGAAGAGAGAGAGAGAGAGAGAGAGAGGGGGAGGCAGGGGAGGGGGTCAGAAGGGACTAGTCCAGTCGATCAATGGCCAGGGCTCATTGCCAGTTTGCCTCAGGAAGGGGACTCGAACGTGGGTAACGGAGGGGGGGGGGGGGGCACACACGACGCCGCCTCAATACTGCAAGAAAGTGCGAAGCAACGGCGGGCTGTAAGGTCGAGATTCTTGCAGCCAGGGCCCCTCCGGTGGGCCTCTAAGAGCAGGTGTTGGATGCTGGTGTTTAGACAGATGTTGAGGGGAGGGGGAAGAGGGGAAGGGGGCCACGGTCGTACGGCAGCAAGGATATACTGCACTCTCTCTCTATATCTCGAAACCACGTGTCTTTCTCTTACTTTAAGGTTTCTAAGCCGGGTTTTTTTTTATTTTAGCGGGTTTTTTTAGCGGTTTTTGGTTTTTGGAAATGGGAGAATGTACTTTTAAGAAGGTCTGAGGGTATATTTTAATTCATGAAAATTAAAAACTATACCAGGAAGGAGGTTTTTACGATATTTTTAAAGTCTTGGTCAGGAGCCGAGGTGCACAAGGTCGTGGAAGAGAGGAGAGGGGAGAGGGGAGAGGGGTTGGAGGATGAGTGGAGGAGGTAGTGAGAGAGAGAGAGAGAGAGAGTGAGTGAGGGGAGCCACGTGGTACATGGTGTTAAGATAAAGACCACAACTACCACCACCACTTCCACCATCACTACTACCACCACCACTTCCACCATCACTACTACCACCACTACTTCCACCATCACTACTACCACCACTACTTCCACCATCACTACTACCACCACTACTTCCACCATCACTACTACCACCACTACTTCCACCATCACTACTACCACCACCACTTCCACCATCACTACTACCACCACTACTTCCACCATCACTACTACCACCACTACTTCCACCACCATTACCACTACCACCATCAAGGCCCTGACATAAACAAGACTGTTATGTGTTAAAGTTCCCCTCTACCCTGCCAGGAGGCCTACTCTCCCTGCCCTGCCAGGAGGCCTACTCTCCCTGCCCTGCCAGGAGGCCTACTCTCCCTGCCCTGCCAGGAGGCCTACTCTCCCTGCCCTGCCAGGAGGCCTACTCTCCCTGCCCTGCCAGGAGGCCTACTCTCCCTGCCCTGCCAGGAGGCCTACTCTCCCTGCCCTGCCAGGAGGCCTACACTCCCTGCCCTGCCAGAAAACCTACACTCCCTGCCCTGCCAGAAAACCTACACTCCCTGCCCTGCCAGAAAACCTACACTCCCTGCCCTGCCTGAAGGCCTACTCTCCCGTCCCTGCCAGGAGGCCTACTCTCCCGTCCCTGCCAGGAGGCCTACTCTCCCGTCCCTGCCAGGAGACCTACTCTCCCCTGCCAGGAGGCCTACTCTCCCCTGCCAGGAGGCCTACTCTCCCTGCTCTACCAGGAGGCCTACACTTCTTTTCCCAGGTTACTTGTACGTATACGTAAGTGACTTGCAGTCGCTTCCAGGGGTCGTCGCTCCCTCTCACTGTCAATCAGACTGTTAGTGGTGGTGAGAGAGAAACTAGATTAGGCACAAATGGTGGTAGTCGTATAGGTGTTCCAGAGGCCATTGTCTTGTGTACACCTGACCTGTACAAGTCTGGCTGTTACCCCAGTACCATCACCACCAGTACCATCACCACCAGTACCATCACCACCAGTACCATCACCACCAGTACCATCACCACCAGTACCATCACCACCAGTACCATCACCACCAGTACCATCACCACCAGTACCATCACCACCACTACCATCACCACCACTACCATCACCACCACTACCATCACCACCACTACCAGTACCATCACCACCACTACCATCACCACCAGTACCATCACCACTACCAGTACCATCACTACCAGTACCATCACCACCACTACCAGTACCATCACTACCAGTACCATCACCACCACCACCAGTACCATCACCACCACCACCAGTACCATCACCACCACTACCAGTACCATCACCACCACTACCAGTACCATCACCACCACTACCATCACCATCACTACCAGTACCATCACCATCACTACCAGTACCATCACCATCACTACCAGTACCATCACCATCACTACCAGTACCATCACCATCACTACCAGTACCATCACCATCACTACCAGTACCATCACCATCACTACCAGTACCATCACCATCACTACCAGTACCATCACCATCACTACCAGTACCATCACCATCACTACCAGTACCATCACTACCAGTACCATCACCATCACTACCAGTACCATCACCATCACTACCAGTACCATCACCATCACTACTACCAGTACCATCACTACTACCAGTACCATCACTACTACCAGTACCATCACTACTACCAGTACCATCACTACTACCAGTACCATCACCACTACCAGTACCATCACCACTACCAATACCACTACTACCAGTACCATCACCACTACTACCAGTACCATCACTACCAGTATCATCACCACTACTACCAGTACCATCACTACCAGTATCATCACCACTACTACCAGTACCATCACTACCAGTACCATCACCACTACTACCACTACCATCACCACCACTACTACCACTACCATCACCACTACTACCACTACCATCACTACCAGCACCACCACTACCAGTGCCACTACCATCACTACCAGCACCACCACTACCAGTGCCACTACCATCACTACCAGCACCACCACTACCAGTGCCACTACCAGCACCACCACTACCAGTGCCACTACCAGCACCACCACTACCAGTGCCACTACCAGCACCACCACTACCAGTGCCACTACCAGCACCACCACTACCAGTGCCACTACCAGCACCACCACTACCAGTGCCACTACCAGCACCACCACTACCAGTGCCACTACCAGCACCACCACTACCAGTGCCACTACCAGCACCACCACTACCAGTGCCACTACCAGCACCACACACTACCAGTGCCACTACCAGCACCACCACTACCAGTGCCACTACCAGCACCACCACTACCAGTGCCACTACCAGCACCACCACTACCAGTGCCACTACCAGCACCACCACTACCAGTGCCACTACCAGCACCACCACTACCAGTGCCACTACCAGCACCACCACTACCAGTGCCACTACCAGCACCACCACTACCAGTGCCACTACCAGCACCACCACTACCAGTGCCACTACCAGCACCACCACTACCAGTGCCACTACCACCACTACCAGTGCCACTACCATCACTACCAGTGCCACTACCATCACTACCAGTACCACCACTACAGCACTACCAATACCATCACTACCAGTGCCACCACCACCATTACTACCACTACTGCAACTACCAACAACCACTACCACCTGTACCAGCTTTGGTGAAGGGGGGGGGTTAAAAACATCTCCCCCCCCCCATCTTACAAACTCTGGAGGTGCAATCTACCGTTGTTGCCAGAGTGGGGTGGCAACCCTTTGATGTCTGCCATTGTTACCAACACCCATGTAATGCACCATTGTTACCAACACATCTCTGAAATCACCACCAGTTTGTGTGTGGCAATACTGGCATGCAAGGGAGATGGGTGATGGGGAGAGTGTGCGGGTGATGAGGAATGGGTGTTGGGGAGTGAGTTGGGGCTATAGGAAATGGGTGCTGAAGGGGTAAGGGTTATGGGTGCTGGGGGTAAAGGTGATGGGAAATGGGTGCTGGGGGTAAGGGTGATGGGTGCTGGGGGGTAAGGGTGATGGGAAATGAGTGCTGGGGGTAAGGGTAATGGGAAATGGGTGCTGGGGGTAAAGGTGATGGGAAATGGGTGCTGGCGGTAAAGGTGATGGGAAATGGGTGCTGGCGGTAAAGGTGATGGGAAATAGGTGCTGGCGGTAAAGGTGATGGGAAATGGGTGCTGGGGCGTAAGGGTAATGGGAAATGGGTGCTGGGGCGTAAGGGTGATGGGAAATGGGTGCTGGGGCGTAAGGGTGATGGGAAATGGGTGCTGGGGCGTAAGGGTGATGGGAAATGGGTGCTGGGGCGTAAGAGTGATGGGAAATGGGTGCTGGGGCGTAAGGGTGATGGGAAATGGGTGCTGGGGGGTTAATGGTGATGGTAAATGGGTACTGAAGGGGATAAGGGTGATGGGAAATGGGTGCTGAAGGGGATAAGGGTGATGGGAAATGAGGGAATGGGTCTTTCGGTGTAGATAGAACACCCATGTCTTCCTATGATCCCAGATATCAGATACCTGATCAAATTAAGGATACCTAATTACACATTACCACAATATAATATGCATTAAACCACACAAATCACTAAATAAAACACACAAAACCATCAAAATATAATTAAACCTTCACATGAAACACAATTTAACATGAAACAAAACATGTCTGTGTCAGATAAGTGTTCAAGGGGTCAACGCCCCCGCGACCCGGGCCATGACCAGGACTGTCTTGGTCGACAAAACATATCATTGTAGCAGCCACTGACATATCACTGCCACTGACATATCACTGCCACTGACATATCACTGCCACTGACATATCACTGCCACTGACATATCACTGCCACTGACATATCACTGCCACTGACATATCACTGCCACTGACATATCACTGTCACTGACATATCACTGTAGCAGCCACTGACTTCACTGTTGACTATTACTCTTTGGGTTTTATTTGTTAGGAAGTTAAATATCCATCTTCCAATCTATTTCTTTTACACACACGTGTATTGAACTGAAGAAACCCACTGTATAAGCGAAAGATTCCCACAAGAAAGGTACCCAAGTGTTGCATACGTGTCTAAATTTATCAGCTTGTGAGTTCTCTAACAAGTTATCTAAACTTATTTTGTGTTCTCTTACCCCTTTTGGTTTCTCTTATCAATGGTTTTTGGAAAGTCAGTGTACATTACATCAACATCTGCCTTTTAATGAGTCCAAGACCATGTCGTATTGGTCAAGCAGTTGTGAGAGGCAGGAGCGACTGGCACTCAGCCCATGCTGACTCGGTTTTGCAAGTGTTGTGATTCCATGTGATTGGCACTATTGCCGCTTTCAAAATCTTTTTAAAAAACTTCGTGTGGAACGTCAGAAAGTATCGATATGCAGTTTTTTTGCAATTTGCTGGTACCGTTGTGAAGTGTGGGCTTACATCAGTGGTTTTAAATGACTGTGGGATGACTACAGTGTCCAAGCTCCTCCTCCATGGAATATTTAAGGCGTGTGATAATGACGTCTTGCAGTTCTTGATAAGTATAGAGTTTGATGAGTCTGGGTCTTGGGTGGAGTGCATGGGCACGCAATCAATGGCTTCTTCGAAATCAGAGATTATGGAGATGTAGTGTTTTGCGTCTTGTTTTTGAGAGCTCACTTGGGTCATGAATATTTAGGTTGGTTAATGGTTCACTGGACATAGAGTTGTATTGGGATTTAAGTATCTCGCTTATTTCTTTATTAATGTATGGTTCATAGACTTGAATCAAAGGCTTTATGATAAATGAATTAGCACCTACAGTTTCTTATTTACTGCGAATGGTGCATTCAGCTTAAGTTCAACTTTTTACAGTTGTCTGGCCAGTATTGTTCTTGGTTCCTCAAAGTCTGCTATCTTGGAGGAGTTCTGTTACCCATCGTCTTGGCCTATAGAGGGTGCGCCTCTCCCGTTCCATCCTGGACCCTCTGCTTCATAATGGTGTGTCTGTAGCATACTTCTATTGCACGTTTTAAACTGCCGGGAAGTTGCATCTGGTGGCCTTTATACCAGTAAATTAAGATTATTTTAATCTCCAATGACATCATTCGTGGTATTAAGTAACTCAGTTTATAGGAGCAAATCTTAAAAAAATGCAAAATATACCCATGTCCCTTGTTGCTTGCATCTGATTAGACTGTACCCAGGTATCCATATATCAGTGTCATAGCAGCCTTTAATGTGGGGTTAAGTAAAGGCTGCAACCATTGTTTTTGACGCTGAGATCATTTCTGGACGATACTTTGTTGTTCGGGTGGAAGACCTTGAATGTTTGCCAAAACATGAGGCTTTGATTTGTTGATATGCCGGAGCCCTTTTCAATTACTTGCAATACCTGTGGTTGCAGCGAGCTCTTCACTGCCTCCCTCTTCACTCCTGGCTGGTTCCTAGCTTGGGAAATCTTCACCTTTCCCAGCCATGCCTATCCGCTTCCTGCCACCAAAAACTCTCTCCACTGCCAGCATGGTTGCAATTTTAACGTGCCTGGTTGCCTTCAAGGGGAGTGCCGGGCCTCATAGCACTCTCACGTGCTGAGTAATGTCACATGGCAGGGTGAGTGTGTGTGTGCAGGTCTTGCAATGACCTGCTCTTCCACTCAAGAGTGGACACCGTTTCTCTGAATGATCGTAATGAATACCTTCCTATTTCTACTGAAGTTAATATTGGCCACTTGCCCAAGTATAGTGTCGACACTGTGATTTTCTGACGACCAGTCTCTTAGCTAATTGTCTCTCTCTCTCTCTCTCTCTCTCTCTCTCTCTCTCTCTCTTCCTCTCTCTCTTCCTCTCCGCTATAATACACAATATTTCTCAATTAGGCGATTACAATATGCCCCCCCCTCTATCCTCCTTTCTCCTTCCCCTTTTCCCCCTCCCTTCCTCCCCCTCCCCTCACTCCCTCTCATTCTCTCTCCTTTCTCACCTTCCCTCACTCTCCCCTTCCCCTCACATTCCCCCTTTCCTCACTTCCCTTCACTCTCCCCTCCCCTCACATTCCCTCTCCCCTTCCCTCACATTCCCCTCCCCCTCACTATAACAAGAAAACGTTACAACAACGTAAACGGAAAATTGTCTCCGAACACAACGTTCATTTTTGACCGTAATATACCGAGTGTTTCAAAATGATTGACACAATTTCAGTATATACTGAAATTGGGGTCCATCTTTTGAAGCATTCTGTATTTCCTGTATTTCTGATGTTAGTTTCCACCAACATTTAACTTAATCTGACCTTATTTACCCGTTATTAACAGACCTTTTTAAGAAATACGCGGGTCTTTTAAGAAATACTCAAGCGTATGGCAATGTCTTGGAGCATTGGTTACCCTACGCTCACTACTAGCACATGCGTATTGACATGCGTATTGAGATGCGTATTTCCCAGAAAATTCAAACGTCATGCTCTTCCCCCCTTCCCCACCTCATTAAACCCCCTCCCCCTCACTCTGCGTACGAAATGCGTAGGTGCTGTTATTGCCTCTGCTGGCGTATGATTATCTGGGTATAAATTGCGTTAGTGGTTCTTATCTGCATGTTTAGTGTGTGTGTGTATTCACCTATTTGTGGTTGCAGGGGTCGAGTCACAGCTGTGTGTGTGTGTGGGGGGGCGTGTGCGTACGTACATAGATTAGAATATGTGCACCAAGGTGCAGAAGTTAATGCATATGCATACATGCACCTAGGTGGCTTTGCATACACCCAGGTGGCCCTGCATACACCCAGGTGGCCCTGCATACACCCAGGTGGTCTTGCATACACCTAGGTGGCCCTGCATACGCCTAGGTGACTTAGTTGTAGGTATGCAGGGGGCTGGGCAGGGAGGCACCTAAGATACCCTGGTTCACCTATTTTTAACGAGAGGGGAGACTTCATGTTCAGTGCTGCTCCATCACCATGGTAACGTGAGGGCTCTTGTACTGGTAGGTAATGTTGGTGGTAGTGGTGGTAGGTAATGTTGGTGGTAGTGGTGGTAGGTAATGTTGGTGGTAGTGATGGTAGGTGATGGGGGAGTGGTTGCTGTGGGCGGTGATGGGAGGGGGTCAGTAGGGGAAAGGTGGTGGTGGGTGTGGTGTGAAGGAAATGGTAGTGGAGAGGGGGTGGTAGGGATAGTGGTAGTTGTGGTTGCTCGTGGAGTAAGCTAAATTGTGTTCACTTGGAAAAATAACTGAGCCGGTGTGTATGGTGGTGATAGTGGTTGTTGGTGGTGATAGTGGTTGTTGGTGGTGATAGTGGTTGGTGTTGGTAATAGTGGTTGGTGTTGGTAATAGTGGTTGGTGGTGGTGATAGTGGTTGTTGGTGATAGTGGTTGGTGGTGGGGTGGTTGAGGGGGAGGAAACGAATTGTTGGGGGAGGGGGAAGGAATTGTTAGTGTGTATAGATGGTGGTAGTTTGTTTGCAGTGGGTTGACTCTCAGCTCCTGGCCCCACCTTGCAAATTTAACCAGCAGTTCGTGAAATGTTAAGTAGGCATGCTGGTTGCTAGCAACAACAGCCTTCTTGATCAACCAGCACTCGGCTGCCTTGCTAGCTTTGACAATTTTTTGAGACTTGTCACGGAAATGTTAGTGGGACCCTGACGTACCTGTTCTTGAAGCTGTGTATGTGTAGCGTGTGTAGTGTGTGTGTAATGTGTGTGTAGCGTGTGTAATGTGTGTGTGTGTGTGTGTAGCGTGTGTGTGTGTGTAGCGTATGTAATGTGTGTGTGTGTACACCAGCTAGCACGTGGTGGCACTGAGTGCCATCTAGCGACACTTGGCAACCCTCTCCCATACTCCTGACTACGTCACTGATGACGTCACCGCCTCTCTTTAACTCTCCACTCTCTTAAGGGGAAAGGGGTCGACCAAGGGGGCTAAAGGGAAAGGGAAAGCAACAGAGAAAAGGAAAAAGGGGGATTGCAAAAGCAATAAAGTTTTATTATTATTATTATTATTATTATTATTATTATTATTATTATTATTGGAGTGTTGAAGGCTCGATCCTCCGTCTTGTGATGGTTGTAAGTCTTGTATTGCTGTTGCAACATTAACTTGTCTGCAACTTCTCTGCATGCAGACATTGTCAACAGCAGTGCCTCTCCCTACAGCCCTCCTGGCTCTCCCTCTCCTGGCTCTCCCTCTCCTTATCTGCCTCCTCCAATCCCGCTCTCTCGTCTTCATGTTCAACCTTCTTTTGACTTCCCTATTACCTCCCTACATTCTTATTCTCTCACTTCCTCGATTATTTTGTATCAGATTACCTCAGTTTCCCCCCTTTTTCCCCTCCCTCCCTTCCTCACCCTGCCATCACTACTAAGACGAGTAGCCAGTCTTCCTACCCCCTGAGCCCGGCCTTGGTCCAGACTCGTCTGGCGTATCTAAGAAATACAACAGCTGAATCTATAGTATAGAGGTGCTACCTTGTAGCATATTTGCTACAATAGCTCTGCTTTAAGGCGACAGTAGCCCCGCTACCTTGACACATATGTAGCCAGCTACTCCAGTACTGTATAACGAACGACCCGAGTGTGCGTAGTAACGGGATTTTTAAAAAGGCCTACTTGGGGGTGGTTTAAATGGGGGGTTAGGGAACTAGGGGGAGAGGTTTAAAGGGAAAGGGGGTAGTGGTTTATAGGGGGAAGAGTCACTTTTGTTCCCCCCACGTGAGATTGGCTTCTTGAAGGGGTTCCTTGTGTGGGTGTTTCGTGTTCCTGATCTAGGTGTTTCGTATTAGTGTTGATCAGGCTTGAGCAAATTTCTTACACACACACAGGCGGGGCCAGGAGCTGAGTCTCGACCCCTGCAACCACAATTAGGTGAGTAGGTGAGTACACACCACACACTCACACTCTCAGCCAAGCATGTAAGGAAATTAGAGAAAGTGCAAAGGTTTGCAACAAGGCTAGTCCCGGAGCTAAGGGGTATGTCCTACGAGGAGAGGTTAAGGGAAATCGACCTGACGACACTGGACAGGAGAGATAGGGGGGATATGATAACGACATATAAAATACTGAGAGGAATCGACAAGGTGGACAGACAGGATGTTCCAGAGATGGGACACAGCAACAAGGGGACACAGTTGGATGTTGAAGACTCAGATGAATCACAGGGATGTTAGGAAGTATTTCTTCAGTCACAAAGATGTCAGGAAGTGGAATAGTCTAGAAAGTGATGTAGTTGGGGCAGAATCTATACACAGCTTTAAGAGGAGGTATGATGAAGCTCATGGAGCAGGAAGAGTGACCTAGTAGCGACCAGTGAAGAGGCGGGGCTATTAGCTGTGACTCGACCCCCTGCAACCACAACTAGATGAGTACACACACACACACACACACACGTGTTTTGATTACCAGGTAGATAGGTAGACGAGGTAGATAGTGTCTTCTAGTAGACATCACATCTACCTGCTTTTCATCATTTTTATTCAATATAGCGTGTTCTTGCCCCCAGCGGACTGGTGAGCAAGCATAGCCCTTATGGTAGGGTGACGGAAGGTCGAGAATGCTGCAGCAGCAAGCATGGCCTTAACCTTGTGGGATGGTCTCCCTATTTATCTCCCTGTCTCCCTATTTATTTTCATTTCTCTGTTTATCTCCCTCTGTCTCCATTTCTCTGTTTATCTCCCTCTGTCTCCATTTCTCTTACGCCCTATTCCTTTCCATATCCTATCTACTTCCTATCTCCCATTCCTCCCTAGCCCTGCATTCCTTTCTAGCCCTGCATTCCTCCCTAGCCCTGCATTCCTCCCTAGCCCTGCATTCCTTTCTAGCCCTGCATTCCTCCCTAGCCCTGCATTCCTTCCTAGCCCTGCATTCCTTCCTATACCTTTGATATACCTTTGAAGAGTTTCGAGAGTATCTACTATCTGAGCCCGGCCATGGGCCAGGCTCGTCTGGTGCTTGCCTGGTCAACCAGGCTGTTGCTGCTGGAGGCCCGCTGCCCCACATATCCATCACAGCCTCGTTGATCTGGCACCCGATGAAGATACTTGTCCAGTTTCCTCTTGAAGGCTTCTACACTGGTTCCAGCGATGTTTCGGATATCTTCTGGTAAGATGTTGAATAGTCTGGGACCCCGGATGTTAATACAGTGCTCCCGTATTGTCCCCACCGCACCCCTGCTCCTCACTGGGTTTATTTTACACTTGTTATGGCAGTGTGCAGATTTGGGACCAGACCCTCAAGTACTTTCCATGTATATATTATCATGTATCTCTCTCTCCTCCGCTCCAATGAGTACATGTTCAAGACTTGAAGGCGTTCCCAATAATTTAGATGTTTCAATGGCTCAATGTGAGCCGTAAACGATCTCTGGATTTGTTCCAGCTCTGATATTTCTCCTGCCCTGAACGGGGCCGTCAGCACTGAGCAGTATTCTAAGTGAGGGAGCACTAGCGATTAACCCTGCATTCCTTCCTAGCACTGCATTCCTTCATAGCACTGCATTCCTTCCTAGCACTGCATTCCTTCCTAGCACTGCATTCCTTCCTAGCACTGCATTCCTTCCTAGCACTGCATTCCTTCCTAGCACTGCATTCCTTCCTAGCACTGCATTCCTTCCTAGCACTGCATTCCTTCCTAGCCCTGCATTCCTTCCTAGCCCTGCATTCCTTCCTAGCACTGCATTCCTTCCTAGCCCTGCATTCCTTCCTAGCCCTGCATTCCTTCCTAGCACTGCATTCCTTCCTAGCACTGCATTCCTTCCTAGCACTGCATTCCTTCCTAGCACTGCATTCCTTCCTAGCCTGCATTCCTTCCTAGCCCTGCATTCCTTCCATCATTCCTTCCACCCTGCATTCCTTCCTAGCCCTGCATTCCTTCCTAGCCCTGCATTCCTTCCTAGCCCTGCATTCCTTCCTAGCACTGCATTCCTTCCTAGCACTGCATTCCTTCCTTCCTCTGCTTTCTTCCTTCCCGGTACTGCTTTCAAACCCCCCTCCCCCACTGTGCCAGGGGTTGTGGGAGGAAGGAGGGGAGGCTATGGGTTAGGGGTAGGTAGGTAGGGGGTGTGTTTAGTAAGCGCATCTCTCCCCCCCCCCTTCCTTTACGGTCGATTCCCCTCCGCACGGAGCAAGTCAAAACAGTCCTTACTGTCCCCTCCCACAGGGGCCAAAATGCACTGGGAATTGTTAATGAGGTTGAAGCCTTATAGACCACCAGAGCCCAGGAGGATATATATATATAAAAAAGAGGCCTATTGATTTTCCTGGACTTTCTGAAACACTTGAGGACCTTAACGTAGGGGATAGTACGTGGGTAGTACGTGGATAGTACAACTATCTACTTTACCAAGATTAGGGTCTATCGTGTTGCTAGAGAGAGAGAGAGAGGTAGGGGAGAGAATAAGGTACTCAATAAGAAGCAAGGGGAAAGGGGGTAAGAGAAAGTAAAGGGTAAGGGGTATACATGCAGGGGATTACTCAGTGGTATAGCAACCCACTTCATCATCTCCCCCTAGGTGCTTGCTAAGGGGTGGAAGCCAAATTAAAGGGATGGTGCATACGTTGCATCTCCATACGTTTTAGTTATGGTAGGGGAGAGGGTGGAATAAGGGGAGGGGGTGGAATAAGGGGAGGGGGGTTCGCGAGCTTTTCTACTCCGTGTCTGGTGGTTGCCAGGTCAACCCGGTTGTTGGTTGCCCTCTGTCTCCCCCATCACAACCTGGTTGATCCGGTGGCAGGTACTTATCCAATCCCCTCTTGAAGACTTCCACCCTTGTTCCGGTAGCGTGTCTGATACTTCCTGCTAAGATTTTTCAGTATTCTGGAGCCACGGATGTTGATACAGTGCTCTCTCGTTGTGCGCACGGCTCCCCTATGTCCCCGTGTATACTGCAGCGGTATCTTGGCTTCCTGAAAGGCATCCGTAATTCTTTCAGGGTGGTGTTAGTAGTTGTGATAGGGTTTCCAGGTGAACCATAATTGAATTGAAGCCTAACCAAAAATATATAGAGCTGAAGAACAACCTGAGGACTCCTGTTATTTATACTTCTTGAGACTGTGCCCACTTGGTAATCTTGGGTTCCCACTGTGTCCACTGGGTAACTTAGGGGTTCCCACTGTGCCCACTTGGTAATTTAGGGGTTCCCACTGTGCCCACTTGGTAATCTAGGGCTGCTACTATACCCAGTGGGTGAGTCAACCTTGACTGGCGAGGCATAGAAGGAAGGTGATGAGAGGAAATGAACCAGGGAGATGTTAGGAAATGTTACTTCCGGCTCAAGACAGACAGGAAGTGAGGTGACCCACATGACCAGCAGCTGACACCTGGTGGTAACTGGGTGAAACTGGTTGTGTGAAACTGATGGTAACTGGGTGGTAACTGGTGTGACGTATTGTGTAGTGATGAGGCCGGGCCAAGAGCTGCGAATCGACGCCCTGCAACCACATGGATGAGTACGTACACACAAACGCGCGAGATTCTTTAGGGAAAGAGGGAATAAATAGGGATATATATCTTTACTTTTGGTGGGTTTTCAGTTTTTCTACTGGGTCAGGCTTGCCTGTTCAACCAGGCTGTTGTTGCTGGCGGCCCGCTGACCCATACATCCATCACAGTCTGGTTGATTTGGCACCTGGTGAAGATACTTGTCCATTTTCCTCTTGAAGACTTCTATACTTGTTCCAGCAGTGTTTCTGATATCTTCTGGTAAGATATTAAATATGGGACCACGGATGTTGATACAGTGTTCTCTACTTGTACCCACTGCACCCTTGCTTTTCACTGGGTTTATTGTGCATTTTCTCCCATATCTCTCACTTAGTATGCTATGACAGTGTGTAGATCAGAGACAAAGCGCTCAAGTGCTTTCCGTATATAATCACGTTTCTGTCTCTCATCTGCTCCAATGATACATATTCAAGACTTTAAGGCGTTCCCAGTATTTAAATGCTTCATTGGCTCTATGCTGGCCGTAAATGATCTCTGTATCTGTTCCAGCTCTGGTATCTCTCCTGCCCTGAACGGGGCCGTCAACACTGAACGATACTCTAAGCGAGAGAGCACAAGTGATTTGAAATGTGTGTCTATTGGCACTGTTTTCCTTGTTTTGAAGGTTCTCATTATCCACTTTGTCATTGTCCTGCCTTACTGTGTCCTGTAAAAGATTGATCAACTGACGTTACTAGCTTAAAATCTAGAAGTGGTAGGCTTAAAACCTGGAAGTGGTAGGCCTACATCAGAACGCATAGGCCTCGCTGCCGTATTTAAATTATCACGGAAAGTTGAGTAAGAATTATTTCCAAGAATAATTAACCGGAACTTCATTCCTAACTTGTCTCCGGGGTAAAGGGGAAGGCCCTTTAAAGGGGGAAGGGAAGCCTCTTTAAAGGGGAAGGGAAGGTTTTAAGAGAAAGGAGGCCCTTTAGGGAAAGCCCTTTAGGAGAGGAAGACCTTTTAAGGGGAAGGTAAGAAAGACCTTTTAAGGGGAAAGGGAAGGCTCTAAGGGTGAAAGGACCCTTTAAGGAGAAACTAAATTTAGCTTGAATGCTGCTGAAGGGCTCATGATCCAAGGACTGGGAGATGCCCTCTCAGTATTTTTGTGTTGCTAGTGTTTTTTATTGATCAAACAGGCTGTTGGTGAAGGCTTGTGGACACACTGCAGCTTTCCTATATTATTTCTCTGCTTGTCCCTGCCGATCAGGACAATCAGTGCCAAGGCACCTGATCTCCCGCCACCGCAGATAAAGTAAAATTAAACCTCGCTTTAATTCAATAAAAAACTTATACCGTACGTCACTTTGAGCTGTAGTCTTGCGCCTGGCAGCCACGACCGCTTTGTTTACATAGCTGTCGTTTACAGACTGCTTTATTATCGTTGATGTTGAATTTGTTTATTGTTTGCCTTAGTCTCCTTTATTCTATTAGCTCAAGTGCTTGTTTATTGTTCTCTTTATTAACGCCTACACCTTCATTTATTTTTTCTTATTAGTGTGTATATCTTCCTTCATTCTCCTTTTATTTGCTCTTATATCACTTTCGTTCATTATTTATCATATTTCTCTCTATCCTTTTATGTCGCTTTTGTGTACAGAAACTTGAAAATTACAGAGGTTATTTATTTGATCGTTTCCCAAGGCGAGTGTGTAAATGTGCAGTGATTGTAGAACCTTTGTAATGAAGGCGCCAGATCAACCAGGCTGTGATGGATATGTGGGTCAGCTGGCCTGCCACCAGCAGCAACAGTCTGGTTGACCAGGCTAGCACCAGACGATCCTGACCCAAGGCCGGGCTCTGGGATTTGAAAAAAAAAATTGGACTTGTCAAAGGTAAAGGCAGTGGAGAAAGATGTGTGGTCAGAGATATGATCATGACGTAGAAGACACACACTAGCCACGTGTGGGCAGCATCACAAAATAAATCTGATCAGTCACTCCCGTTGGTAAGTGACAGGGGACAGTAACTTCCGTCAGTCCTCCTTGCCACCCCTGACGTGACCTGACATGACCTGACAGAAATAGAGCTGGGAGAAATATATTACCGGAAACTGGACCACAGTCTTCTACAAATGCGTGATCAGCCGCGTTGTTGATGGCTATGTGGGCTGGTAGCACCAACAGTCTGGTTGACCAGGCTGTCAGCTGGAAAGCCTGGCAGCAAGCCGGGCTGTGAGAGTAAAATAAAGTAGAAATCTGACTTAGTTTTCAAAGGAATGAGTTGAAAATCATCTTCATTGATGCTATGGGAAGCTTGACACTAAATATATTAAATGTGTATACTAGTACACATTGTTTATATAGATGGGAACGTTATGCATATACACACCTGTTTATATAGATGGAAACATTACCTATGTACATACCTGTTTACAACGGAGCGTTACCTGCCTATACATGTTTACAACGGAGCGTTACCTGCCTGTACTGTTTACAACGGAGCGTTACCTGCCTGTACTGTTTACAACGGAGCGTTACCTGCCTGTACTGTTTACAACGGAGCGTTATGTTCCTGCCTGTACTGTTTACAACGGAGCGTTACCTGCCTGTACTGTTTACAACGGAGCGTTACCTGCCTGTACTGTTTACAACGGAGTGTTACCTGCCTGTACTGTTTACAACGGAACGTTACCTGCCTGTACTGTTTACAACGGAGCGTTACCTGCCTGTACTGTTTACAACGGAGCGTTACCTGCCTGTACTGTTTACAACGGAGCGTTACCTGCCTATACATCTGTTTACAACGGAGTGTTACCTTCGTACACACAGCAACAGGAAGCCTCTTCGTTAAGAGACAGACAAGGGGGTAGAGGCTTCTTCAAGGCTTTTCCCGTCAGGTTTCACGACAGCCATGGATCACCGTAGCTTCTTGTTTTCTGTATTCTACTTAGTTATGTAGACTATAGACTGGTATATCACGCTAAAGGCCATTTATATTAGCTTAAAAGAATAAAAAAAGGCACAACGTGACTGTAACAATACATAAATAACCCGACTTGGACCATTTACAGACTGATTGTTCTGTATATAAGCTTTAAATTCACCACGTCGTAATAAAGACGATATTTTGGTGACCTGGATTATTGTCAAGTCACAACTGGGGTGAGGAACGTAGAGAAGGTCAGAAAAGTTTATATATATCGCTATATTGTGTTGAAAATGTATTATTGTATTGTGGTGGGTAGATGTGGGGTATTTCACCCCCCCATCCCCCCAGGTTTGGTCTCAGACTAAGGGGGGGGGGCAGGGGCAAGAACTCTTAAGAAACAGTAGCTTGTCTATTGTAAGAAGTTGGGAGGGTGATTTGAAAGTTATATTGCCATGGGAGAGAGAAAAGATAGTGTGTTTCTCTACTGAGAGTGAGTCTCTCTCTCATTCCCCCTCTCCCTCAGCTCCCTCTCCCTCATCTCCCTCATTTTCAACGCCTCAACGCGTGTAGCGAGTCAAAAATGTACATCAGCCATTGATCTTATTTTCCTGACGAAGAATCTGCCATATTAAATTGAAAATCCGAGAGTACTGGAGCAACTCCAGGTGGGAAGGGGGGTGTGGAGGTGTGTACATTACTGGGGCAACTCCAAGGGGGAGGGTTGTGGAGGTGTGTACAATACTTGGGCAACCAGGGAAGGTTGTGGAGGTGTGTACACTACTGGAGCAACTCCAAGGGGGTTGTGGAGGTGTGTACACTACTGGAGCAACTCCATGGGGGTTGTGGAGGTGTGTACACTCCTGGAGCAACTCCATGGGGGTTGTGGAGTTGTGTACATTACTGGAGCAACTCCATGGGGGTTGTGGAGGTGTGTACACTACTGGAGCAACTCCATGGGAGTTGTGGAGGTGTGTACACTACTGAAGCAACTCCATGGGGGTTGTGGAGGTGTGTACATTACTGGAGCAACTCCATGGGGGTTGTGGAGGTGTGTACACTACTGGAGCAACTCCATGGGAGGTGTGTACACTACTGGAGCAACTCCATGGGAGGTGTGTACACTACTGGAGCAACTCCATGGGAGGTGTGTACACTACTGGAGCAACTCCATGGGAGGTGTGTACACTACTGGAGCAACTCCATGGGAGGTGTGTACACTACTGGAGCAACTCCATGGGAGGTGTGTAACTACTGGAGCAACTCCATGGGAGGTGTGTACACTACTGGAGCAACTCCATGGGAGGTGTGTACACTACTGGAGCAACTCCATGGGAGGTGTGTACACTACTGGAGCAACTCCATGGGAGGTGTGTACACTACTGGAGCAACTCCATGGGAGGTGTGTACACTACTGGAGCAACTCCATGGGAGGTGTGTACACTACTGGAGCAACTCCATGGGAGGTGTGTACACTACTGGAGCAACTCCATGGGAGTGTGTACACTACTGGAGCAACTCCATGGGAGGTGTGTACACTACTGGAGCAACTCCATGGGAGGTGTGTACACTACTGGAGCAACTCCATGGGAGGTGTGTACACTACTGGAGCAACTCCAGGGGCGGGGGTTGTGGAGGTGTGTACTCTACTGGAGCAACTCCAGGGGCGGGGGTTGTGGAGGTCTGTACTCTACTGGAGCAACTCCAGGGGCGGGGGTTGTGGAGGTGTGTACTCTACTGGAGCAACTCCAGGTAATTTTGAGGGAACGTTTCGCTATTTAGTTGTTTTATCAGGCCTACCGCAGTAGGCTTAAAGCCCATGAATGATAAGAGTTTCAAGACATTTACAAACACGTTTCGCACATCCAGGGCAACGTCTTCCCCCCCCCCGTTCCGTGTTGGGCGAAATGTTGTCTTAGTAATGATTCACGGGTGTCAGTAGTAGATGACAGTGTTGTCAGTGGTAGGTGTTGACAATGTTGTCAGTGGTAGGTGTTGACAGTGTTGTCAGTGGTAGGTGTTGACAGTGTTGTCAGTGGTAGGTGTTGACAGTGTTGTCAGTGGTAGGTGTTGACAGTGTTGTCAGTGGTAGGTGTTGACAGTGTTGTCAGTGGTAGGTGTTGACAGTGTTGTCAGTGGTAGGTGTTGTCAGTGGTAGGTGTTGTCAGTGGTAGGTGTTGTCAGTGGTAGGTGTTGTCAGTGGTAGGTGTTGTCAGTGGTAGGTGTTGTCAGTGTTAACATCTACCACCGACGTCAATGTTGCCAGTGGTAAATGCCAGTGGATGTAAATTCGGTCCATGATCTCTGGTCTTGTGGTCTGGCTGGTGTGAGCCTGGCCTAGGTGGCACTTAGGCCTACCTTGGCCCTGCTGTCAAGCGGTAGGCCTATGGCACTCCCACACTTTAGTGGGTGGCGACCAATAGGAAGGAAGGTGGGGTACAGGGGGGTTAAGGGAAGGGGGTTAAAGAGATCTCCTGACAGTAGAGAGACAGTTACGTGGTCCAGGCACTGTTTGGCACTGCAACAGTGAGTGCGTGTGTGTGTGTATGTAGTACATACACACACACGCACTCACTGTACTCCTATATGTTGTTGCAGAGGTCGAGTCATAGCTCCTGGTCCCATCTCTTTTTCACACAAGGCTATTAGCTATGTCTCGACCCCTGCAACCACAAATAGGTGAGTACACTCTCTCTCTCTCTCTCTCTCTCTCTCTCTCTCTCTCTCTCTCTCTCTCTCTCTCTCTCCGTATTTTCTTTAAGAATTTCTGAGTACAGATTTTAACATTAAAACGGCAGTGATTTTTGGAGAGACGAAAAATTAATGTACGCAAGATTTTGAGGTCTGAAACTGGCAGGAGTATTTGGAATCCAATTAAAAACTTGGAAAAAAAAATTGATATTGATCTAACAGCAACAGCCTGGTCTATCAGCAGCCAGGAGGCCTGGTTTAGGACTACCATGGGTGTGTGTATAGGACGTAGGAAGGAGCCTTCATCACTCCAGGGCATTGACAGTAGGGCATTGACAGTAGGGCAGTGACAGGAGGACAGTGACAGGAGGACAGTGACAGGAGGACAGTGACAGCTACGCAGACTAGCAGGGGAAACCTGCTTGACTCACACCACCAGTAACAGTGACTCACACAGCGACTCACGGGGGTGAGAGAGAGGAAATTTCCAATTGGTGGTGGTGGTGGTGGTGATGGTGGTTGGTGGTGGTGGTAGTGGTACTAGAAGTAATGCCAATATATGTGAAAAATAGTTGTAGACTACCACATCAGAGGGCAAGAAACCGTAGTTAACAGACTATCCAATACTCCCTGGGATAGACGGCCATAGTCTAGTGGTCGGGGATAGAAGGAGGGGGGTTATATTAGTGGAGGAGTGAAGGGCCATTTACTAAGGGAGGAAGAGGATTAGAACCACATATTGTGCAGTTAAGGGATTAAAGAGTATTCCTCTAGGTCCTAAGGGATTGGGATTGGATCCAAAGGAAAGGGGTTGGATCCTAAGGAATGAGATTGGATCCAAAGAATGGGATTGGATCCTAAGGAATTGGATACTATGAAATGGGATTGAAGCATAATTAAGTGGTCCCATAGTGATAGTGACAACAAGAGGAGAGTGTCAATGAAGGTGACAGGAGACAGTGAGGTGTGAGTGATGAGGTTAATGGTGTGTGTGAGGTATTCCTCTCCCTCCCCTTCCCCCACCTTCCCCTTGCATTTCCCTTAACCCCCTCCCTCCCCCCTCCCCTACATTACAGGAAGACAAAAAATTGGCCTCAATGTTTCCAGGAAGAGTTAGGGGGGAGGAGGAGGTATATATGTCCCCCATGAATGCCAGAACAGTCAACTAGATCAAGAATAGCAACAATATGCTTGAATAAGTTGTATTTGTTAAGTATTATTACTAATACTACTACTAATACTACTACTAATACTACTACTAATACTACTACTAATACTATCTAATATATACTAATACTACTCTACTTACTACTAATCTACTACTAATACTACTTAATCTACTACTACTACATTATAATACTACTACTAATACTTACTATCTACTACTATATACTACTACTAATACTATACTACTACTAATCTACTATCTACACTAATCTACTCTACTAATACTACTAATACTACTAATACTACTATATAATACTACTATACTACTACTATAATACTACTACAATACTACTACTTACTACTTCTATACTACTATCTACTATACTATCTAATACTACTACTAATCTACTACTATCTACTATATATACTACTATACTATACTTATATACATACTACTACTAATAATGCCTTGAAGGTGAGAGTTGAAATTTCTAAATTCAACGCAGTGAGCTTCTGAAGATTATTATTATTATTATTATTATTATTTATTATTATTATTATTTATTATTATTATTATTTATTATTATTATTTTATTATTATTATTATTTATTATTATTATTTATTATTATTATTATTTATTATTATTATTATTTATTATTATTATTATTTATTATTATTATTATTTATTATTATTATTATTTATTATTATTATTAAGAGTCTAGAAAGTAAAGGAAGAATTTTGTGAGTCAGGGATATACATGACTCACTGCCTCCCTCCCACTGCCTCCCTCCCACTGCCTCCCTCTCACTGTCTCCCTCTCACTGTCTCCCTCTCACTGTCTCCTCAACTGCCTCCTCCACTGTCTCCCTCTCACTGCCTCCCTCTCACTGCCTCCCTCTCACTGCCTCCCTCTCACTGCCTCCCTCTCACTGCCTCCCTCTCACTGCCTCCCTCCCACTGCCTCCCTGTCTCTCTCCTGCCTCCCTCTCACTGTCTCCCTCACTGCCCCTCTACTGCCTCCCTCCACTGTCTCCCTCTCACTGCCTCCCTCACTGCCTCCCTCCACTGTCTCCTCTCACTGCCTCCCCTCCTGCCTCCTCTCACTGCCTCCCTCCACTGCCTCCCTCTCACTGCCTCCCTCTCACTGCCTCCCTCCCACTGCCTCCCTCCCACTGCCTCCCTCTCACTGCCTCCCTCTCACTGCCTCCCTCTCACTGCCTCCCTCTCACTGCCTCCCTCCCACTGCCTCCCTCCACTGCCTCCCTCCCACTGCCTCCCTCCTCTGCCTCCCTCTCACTGCCTCCCTCCTCTGCCTCCCTCTCACTGCCTCCCCTTCCCACTGCCTCCCTCTCACTGCCTCCCTCTCACTGCCTCCCTCCCACTGCCTCCCTCCCACTGCCTCCCTCTCACTGCCTCCCTCTCACTGCCTACCACCGCTTTCCTTACCCTCTCCCTCCCTCCCATTCCCCGACCCCCTTCTTCTCTCCCCCCTCTCCCTCACCAAGTCAATAAATCTCAAAATATTCCTAATAACGCCACAGATTAAAACACTAATTAAAACACCGATTAAAAGAAATAAAACAGATTAAAACACCAAGGTATAGCCTTTACCAACAGTGCCAGCAGCAACAGCCTGGTTGATCAGCTACTCATCAAGGAAGCTAGGCCTTAGGCTGGCTTCCTGGTGTTCCTTTACTCTGAGAAACTCGGTAAAGGTATCTCACAGGCAAGTAATAATAATTCTTATAAAATGGTATAGGTAAATGTGAGGAAATAGAAATTTGCATTGGGAAATGAGCAAGTGTGTGTGTGTGTGTGTGTGTACTCGCCTAATTGTGGTTGTGTGTGTGTGTGTGTGTGTTTGGTGTGTGTGTGTGTTTGTGTGTGTACACATTATCTAGTACACAATTATATACTCATGCATACATGGGATACAGTAATATCTCTCTCTCTCTCTCTCTCTCTCTCTCTCTCTCTCTCTGTCTTCTCTCTCTCTCTCTCTCTCTGGTATATCATTATTCTTTTTCATCGAAGTTTTAATTAACTAGATTTTTAAATTCTCGTGAATATTTTGTCTGTGTGTCTGTCTGGTTGTTTAGTCTTGGCTGTTGTCTGTCTGGCTGGATGTTTGGTTGTTTTTCCCTGTTTGTTTGCCAATCTGTTGTCCGTTTCCTGTTTGCTTGTCTGTTTGCCAGCACCTCTCTCTAATTTGCGCGCGCGAGCGCGCGCTCGGACCTACGTACTGATACATCTTATATCGTTAATTAACATTAATTAGGCCGGGAGCTGGAGCAAGGTATTTTGGGGGAGGGAGGAGGGGGATTAAGTTCTTTGAAGGGAGGAGGGATTAATGGGAGTGGAATTAATGGGGGATTAGTTTATCATATTGGATTTTTTCAGGTTGAGCTAAATTAGATAATGGGAAGGTGACGTAATGGGTGTCTTAATGGGGATGGGAGTCTGTGATGGGATGAATGGGTATCCCTAATGGAAATGGGATTGATTGGTGTTTGTAATGGGGTTAATTGGTGTGTAATGTGGATGGGGTTAATGCGTGTAATGGGGATGGGGTTAATGGGTGTAATGGTGATGGGGTTAATGGGTGTCTGTAATGGGGATGGGGTATAAAGGTGATAATGGGGCATAATTTATAACTGATACCTATCTATCGTACAGCTGATACCCAAGAGGCTTGTCTCATCCCTGAATAACTAATAGATTTTATAAGTGATAAATGTTTGGATAGATAATGTTTGAGATACTTGGTTCCATTGGATTGTAATAGGTAAATGTGAGAGGGATACCCCTTTCTCTCTCTCTCTTTCTCTCTCTCTCTCTCTCTCTTTCTCTCCAGCTTAAAGCTTCACTAAGCAACTTTTAAAGCTTTCGTTACTCTAGTTCCATCTTCAGTCCATTTTACCAGGATAAAATAATTGCATTTCGGCTAGAGATACCTCATAATATATACCTGGGAGATACTTGAGGGCCACATCTCTAACCTGCTGTGACTTACTGGAGCAGGAGAGATAGAAGAGAGAGACTGTAAACGTAGTGAGAAGCAGGGGCATTGTGGGTACAGTAAGAGAACTGTCAACATGCGGGGCCCAAGACTCTTCAGCGTGCAGCCAACAGAGACAACAGGTAGACGGACAACGGAAAGGCAAGGGCAGCGAAGAGACAAGAATAACAGAATTCGACAACGGAGGGAGGGAGTGGGAGATAGAGACAACAGATAACAGGGAGAAGACAACGGGAGGTTGACAAGGCAAGGGCGCCACCATAGCTAAACTGTTTGCATATCATTACCATGATTTATGGTACTCTTCTGATGGGAATTCTCTTAGCGCTGCCCTCCCATAACTATGGTAATGGTGGGCTTTAACTTGAGGGAGAGAGAGTGAGTATTTATTAAAAAAATAAGACACGTTACCACTTTCTAATCACCTATTTATTAATTGTAATCACCTTATTTCTAAACTAATCTTCTATTTTACCCAATCCCGTAACTGTATCTAATCCCTTATCCGTCTGATTCCTTTTATATGCATTCTAATCCTCCATGAGTTGGATCTAATCCTCTATAAGTGGGATCCAATCTTCTTATATTTTAATCTGAATACTTATAGTGAGTTTGGTAGGAAAAAATAGTTCATTGGCACTCTGCGTTCCTTCAATGGCACTGCTTTCATTCACTGGCACTATGCCTAGATACTGAGGCATCTTTTCGTACCTAGGTAAGAGAAATGTAGTAGTAACAGTCGTACTAGTAGTGGTAGTAGTAATAGTAATACTACTAGTAGTTGTGGTAGTAGTACTATAGTGGTAGTTAATGCCCGTCTGGAACAAAACAGGAGTCAGCTGTGAAATGCTGGAACAAGATCTGTTCCAGTGTTTTGGAGTCTAGAGCCACCGCTAAGGGGTTAGGGGGTGCCACGCCCCTTTACCCCTTAGTGGGTATAGGCATGGCACTATCTAGAGTGCCATGTCATCCACAACAAGGGGAGGTGATGAGGGGACCCTGGTCTACAGGGTGGCAGGGGTTAGTGCCATGCCTCCCCTGCCATCCACAGCAGGGGGAGGTGATAAGACTGATCCCCTGGTTGACAGGGTGACAGGGGTTAGTGACAACACATCTGTAAGCTGACGCAATGGTCAGTGTTGCACATCTGTCAGCTGATCTGATGGAAGGGGTTGAGAGGGTGGGGGAGGGGAGGAGGGGGTTAAAAGGGGAAGGGGAAGAGGGAGAGAAGGAAGGGAGGAAAGAAAGGAAGTCTTTAAGAAAATGAGCAGTCTTCCGCAGATATACGCATTAATGCGCTTAAATGCGTCATAAGCATGCGTAAGTGACTCATCTATTGACGCGGAGAGTTCATCGGAACGTGTCATGACGTGTCACCGGGGGGCGGGGGGGAATTCCCCCGGTGTCAGCTGACACGGAGAATTCTCCGCGTCAGCTGTCCACTGCTGATTGGTCAGGCAAGCGATGCGTTAAACCCGTATGGGCCATTCACTAACGGAGTTGATTGGGGGGGATCGACTGATAGAGGGGAAGGGGCGTAGGGGAGACCAGTAATCCCCCCCCCTACCAATATTTCCACTGGCCATCAGACACCTACTACTGCAGTGATTTCCCCTCCCTTCCCCCTCCCTCCCCCAACCACTCCCGTGCTGAGTCAGGGGAGAATCATCAGAGTCACAGGGAAAGGGAAGGGATGGAAGTAAATGGTATAAAATACCGACACAATGGAAAAATAAACACAAGCAGTATAATGCGATCCTTTATTGACAACGTTTCGCCCACACAGTGGACTTGATCAAGTGAAACAGATCTGAGAGGAGGGGGAAGGAAGGCAACGAGAGGAGAGTTGAACCTCCTAAAATTGTCATTGATGGTGGTAGTAGTGGTGGTAGTAGTAGTAGTAGTGGTGGTAGTAGTAGTAGTAGTGGTGGTAGTAGTAGTGATAGTTGTGTTGGTGGTAGTGGTGGTGGTGGTAGTAGTGGTGGTAGGCTTTAATGTAGTAAGGTCAATAATAATAATTATTACCTATAATTGTCCAGTATTTTCAACACGCTTTTCATTTCACTGCCTACTTCACTGTTTACACTGCCTACTTCACTGTTTACACTGCCTACTTCACTGTTTACACTGCCTGCTTCACTGTTTACACTGCCTGCTTCACTGTTTACACTGCCTGCTTCACTGTTTACACTGCCTGCTTCACTGTTTACACTGCCTGCTTCACTGTTTACACTGCCTGCTTCACTGTTTACACTGCCTGCTTCACTGTTTACACTGCCTGCTTCACTGTTTACACTGCCTGCTTCACTGTTTACACTGCCTGCTTCACTGTTTACACTGCCTGTTTCACTGTTTACACTGCCTGCTTCACTGTTTACTATGTACGTCATTATGTACAGAGACACTGCGGTGTACATCTCTGTTCACTAACGTACACAGGCACTGCAGTGTTCGCCACTGTTCACCGACATTCGTACACAGGTACTGTAATCTATACCTCTGTAGATGCACCAACAGCCTGTTGGATCAGGCAGGCGGCCTGGTCCCAGACCAGGCCTCCTGGAAACGACTACAGGTAACATGCAGGTGACTTTCTACAGGATAGGGGACTCGAGTGCTGTTGCTGCTGTGGCTTCTGTTGCTGTCTACAACCCTTTTACTACTTTCTATTTCGTGTGTGTGTGTCACTATAAATGTTGAGTGTGCCACGGCGTTGGTGAGTGTGCCACGGCGTTGGTGAGTGTGCCACGGCGTTGGTGAGTGTGCCACGGCGTTGGTGAGTGTGCCACGGCGTTGGTGAGTAGTGCCACGGCGTTGGTGGTGCAGGCGTGTAGCCACGGCGTTGGTGAGTGCCACGGCGTTGGTGAGTGTGCCACGGCGTTGGTGAGTGTGCCACGGCGTTGGTGAGTGTGCCACGGCGTTGGTGAGTGTGCCACGGCGTTGGTGAGTGTGCCACGGCGTTGGTGAGTGTGCCACGGCGTTGGTGAGTGTGCCACGGCGTTGGTGATGTGCACGGCGTTGGTGAGTGCCACGGCGTTGGTGAGTGTGCCACGGCGTTGGTGAGTGTGCCACGGCGTTGGTGAGTGTGCCACGGCGTTGGTGAGTGTGCCACGGCGTTGGTGAGAGGGCCACGACGTTGGTGAGAGTGCCACGGCCTTCTCCCTCCGTGGCACACACTCCACTAAGATCCCACAGCCTCTTTTGTACCTCCATCTCCTTCGTCTGCGTTTCTGGCGGGTGCCTCTCTTTCTCTCTCCCTCTCTCTCTCTCTCTCCCCTCTCCCTCTCTCTCCCTCTCTCCCCTCTCCCTCTCTCAAGGCGCCATGCTGTCTGAGAGATCTTGACAGCGGCCACCCACCACTTCTCTCCCTCTCCCCCCACCATCATCCCCCACCACCACCACCACCATCAGAGCCAGTCTTGCTATGAGTGGTCTCTCACCAACACGTCCCTCTCCAGACGCTCGGTCCCCACTCGTGCATCACACCAGCACCCACAGTCATCTAAACCCACCCCACAGTCGCGTCTACAGGCCCCCACAGCTTCGTAGAACCAACATACTAGCGTCCACAGCCGTCTAAATTCACCCCACAGTCGCGTCTACAGGCCCCCACAGCTTCGTAAAACCAACGTACTAGCGTCCACAGCTGTCTGAAGCCACCCACAGTGGTGCCCATAGTGGTGCCCACAGCCAGGGCACAGCACAGCATCCATGGATGGCCCGACAGACATCACCAATCAGTGTCCCTGGGAATATACTTTTTGTAGCCATAATCCGTTGTATTGACCAGTTCTAACACTGCACCTGTGTTGTGTGGTGGCACCTGTGTAGTGTTATGGCACCTGTGTAGTGTGGTGACACCTGTGTAATGTGTTCCTATTTTCTGCGATGGTGCAAGAATTAGCCGAGTTTGGGATGGACGAGTGAGGGGGGTGACTATCGTAACTTGTATTAAATTTACTCGAAGTGCTAAACCTCTACGGATCACCGAGTGCTAGTGAAGGCTCGATCCTCCGTCCCATAAAAACGAGAGACGCTGGTCTCCCAGCAAGGCTTACTACAGCTGCTGAACTAGCAAGAAGATGGTGTTTCTGTACGAACGAAAGAGCAGGTTGTGAGTGTCCTTAAACCTGTAGAAACACACACACACACACACACACACACACACACACACACACACACAGCCAACGGCCAGACTGCACCCCTGATGGCATGGTGGCTAGCGCTCTTGCTTCACGCACGGAGGGCCCGGGTTCAATTCCCGGCGGGGCCGAAACATTTCGAAGTGTTTCGTTACACACACACACACACATATACAACAGGCCTAGTGTATAATCGACATGTGCCTTTTGACAAAATGGTAACTAACACACATGGCGCAGGGAGAGTGACCCAGTAGCGGCCAGTGAAGAGGCGGGGCCAGGAGCTATGACTCGACCCCTGCAACCACAACTAGGTGAGTACACACACACACACGTGTGTACCGTCCTGGGTTTAAAGAGAGAACTCAAAGAGTAACATAGCCAGCTGGGTGAGGGTAGGGGACAGGTGGAGCGCCCCTCCCCCACAGATGGTGCAACAGGTGGTGGTGTGTGTTTGTGTGTGTGTGTGTGTGTTTGCCTCGCTCAGGAAGTTCTCTTCAGCGCCACCAGGAGCCAGATGTCTCTCCCTCCTCCAGGGTGACTGGTCTCTCCACCAGCTCTGAGAAGTCTCTCAGCCATGAGAACTCTATTTGATGGGTATTAAATAAAGATGTGTGTGTGTGTGGACCTCTTTTCTATGTAAGCACACACCAATATACCTTTGACGGGTTTCGGGAGTGTTCAGCAGCCCGGCCCTGGGCCAGGCTTGTTTTGGTTTTATATGGCAGTTCAAATTTTGTGACTTGATAATGGTCAAGAAGAGACCGAAATGTCGCTTAAATCTCTCTTATCTCGCAGTATTTTCACTTTTTTCAATCCCTTTTAGGTTCGTTTTATCAAGACTATAATTCAACGAATATCCATACTTAGGAGAGAAACGTTATGACGGCGTTTCGATCCCTCCTAGACCAGCCTATGATCAGCAATGTTCAGAACCTTGCCTCTATACACAAATATAACGAAATTCGGTCCGACTTTGACTATAAACTAGTCATCTATTTCACATGGCTACCCCAAGGTCTCACTTTTCCTCAATTATATCGAGCGGTTGAAGTGTGTTGCTACACTATTCTGTATGATAATTACAATGAGGGAACAAGAGCTTGCTATGTTTCCCTGTTATATTCCATCACACAGGTGTCAGCCTGAGCTGGGAGACTTCAGTAGTGTCAGCCTGAGCTGGGAGAGACTTCAGTAGTGTCAGCCTGAGCTGGGAGAGACTTCAGTAGTGTCAGCCTGAGCTGGGAGAGACTTCAGTAGTGTCAGCCTGAGCTGGGAGAGACTTCAGTAGTGTCAGCCTGAGCTGGGAGAGACTTCAGTAGTGTCAGCCTGAGCTTGGAGATACTTCAGTAGTGTCAGCCTGAGCTGGAGAGACTTCAGTAGTGTCAGCCTGAGCTGGGAGAGACTTCAGTAGTGTCAGCCTGAGCTGGGAGAGACTTCAGTAGTGTCAGCCTGAGCTGGGAGAGACTTCAGTAGTGTCAGCCTGAGCTGGGAGAGCTTCAGTAGTGTCAGCCTGAGCTGGGAGAGACTTCAGTAGTGTCAGCCTGAGCTGGGAGAGACTTCAGTAGTGTCAGCCTGAGCTGGAGAGACTTCAGTAGTGCCTGGCTGAAGCCTGAGCCTGGGAGAGACTTCAGTAGTGTCAGCCTGAGCTGGAGAGACTTCAGTAGTGTCAGCCTGAGCTGGGAGAGACTTCAGTAGTGTCAGCCTGAGCTGGGAGAGACTTCAGTAGTGTCAGCCTGAGCTGGAGAGACTTCAGTAGTGTCAGCCTGAGCTGGGAGAGACTTCAGTAGTGTCAGCCTGAGCTGGAGAGACTTCAGTAGTGTCAGCCTGAGCTGGGAGAGACTTCAGTAGTGTCAGCCTGAGCTGGAGAGACTTCAGTAGTGTCAGCCTGAGCTGGGAGAGACTTCAGTAGTGTCAGCCTGAGCTGGGAGAGACTTCAGTAGTGTCAGCCTGAGCTGGGAGAGACTTCAGTAGTGTCAGCCTGAGCTGGGAGAGACTTCAGTAGTGTCAGCCTGAGCTGGGAGACCTTAGTAGTGTCAGCACTGAGTGGGAGACACCTTAGGTTAGGTAAGGTTGTCAGACACCTTAGGTTAGGTAAGGTCTGTCAGGACACCTTAGGTTAGGTAAGGTTCGTCAGGACACCTTAGGTTAGGTAAGGTTCGTCAGGACACCTTAGGTTAGGTAAGCTAGGTCTGGAGGATTCAGACACCTTAGGTTAGGTGGTCTGTCAGGACACCTTAGGTTAGGTAAGGTTCGTCAGGACACCTTAGGTTAGGTAGAGGTTCGCAGGACACCTTAGGTTAGGTAAGGTCTGTCAGGACACCTTAGGTTAGGTAAGGTTCGTCAGGACACCTTAGGTTAGGTAAGGTTCGTCAGGACACCTTAGGTTAGGTAAGGTTCGTCAGGACACCTTAGGTTAGGTAAGGTTCGTCAGGACACCTTAGGTTAGGTAAGGTTCGTCAGGACACCTTAGGTTAGGTAAGGTTCGTCAGGACACCTTAGGTTAGGTAAGGTTCGTCAGGACACCTTAGGTTAGGTAAGGTTCGTCAGGACACCTTAGGTTAGGTAAGGTTCGTCAGGACACCTTAGGTTAGGTAAGGTTCGTCAGGACACCTTAGGTTAGGTAAGGTTCGTCAGGACACCTTAGGTTAGGTAAGGTTCGTCAGGACACCTTAGGTTAGGTAAGGTTCGTCAGGACACCTTAGGTTATGGTCGTGAACCTAGGTTAGGTGGTCGTCAGGACACCTTAGGTTAGGTAAGGTTCGTCAGGACACCTTAGGTTAGGTAAGGTTCGTCAGGACACCTTAGGTTAGGTAAGGTTCGTCAGGACACCTTAGGTTAGGTAAGGTTCGTCAGGACACCTTAGGTTAGGTAAGGTTCGTCAGGACACCTTAGGTTAGGTAAGGTTCGTCAGGACACCTTAGGTTAGGTAAGGTTCGTCAGGACACCTTAGGTTAGGTAAGGTTCGTCAGGAAACAGGACAAGTATTGTGCGTATTCTCTTTTTATACAAGACTGAAGGCAAGAGTTGCCAGAGTAAACTTTTGTTTGGCTTGGTATGTTGTGTGTGTGTGATGTATAACAGTTCTTGTGAGTGCCACAGTGGTGACGGTTTTGGTACAGTGTTGGTAGTGGTGGCAGTGGTAGTAATGACAGTGGTGGCAGTGGTAGTAATGACAGTGGTGGCAGTGGTAGTAATGGCAGAGGTAACAGCAGTGGTGGTAGTGGTGGTGGTGGTGGCTCTCTCGCCTCAGTGCCGCCAACACTTTCCTTATCGGGCCGGAAATTGCTGGTTGTGAAGCAGCTCTGGTGTTTAGTTCATGTTTGAAGTGTTGTGTGAATGGTGTTTCACGTCTGGGAGACGGTGCGGACGGTGCCGGACGTCCTGGGAGACGTGCGGATGGTACCACGTCCTGGGAGACGTCGACGGTGCCACGCTGGGAAGACGTGGTGAGGTGCTCCACGTCCTGGAGACGTATGGCGGTGCTCCACGTCGGGAGACGTGGGATGGTGCTCACGTCCTGGAACGTGCGACGGTGCCCACGTCCTGGGAGACGTGCGGACAGTGCTCCACTTCCGGGAACGTCGGACGGTGCTCCACGTCCTGGGAGACGTGCGGACGGTGCTCCACGTCCTGGGAGACGTGCGGACGGTGCTCCACGTCCTGGGAGACGTGCGGACGGTGCTCCACGTCCTGGGAGACGTGCGGACGGTGCTCCACGTCCTGGGAGACGTGCGGACGGTGCTCCACGTCCTGGGAGACGTGCGGACGGTGCTCCACGTCCTGGGAGACGTGCGGACGGTGCTCCACGTCCTGGGAGACGTGCGGACGGTGCTCCACGTCCTGGGAGACGTGCGGACGGTGCTCCACGTCCTGGGAGACGTGCGGACGGTGCTCCACGTCCTGGGAGACGTGCGGACGGTGCTCCACGTCCTGGGAGACGGGACGTGCCATCGGATGCGACTCTCACGTCCTGGGAGACGTGCGGATGGTGCTCCACGTCCTGGGAGACGTGCGGACGGTGCTCCACGTCCTGGGAGACGTGCGGACGGTGCTCCACGTCCTGGGAGACTGCGGACGGTGCTCCACGTCCTGGGAGACTTGCGGACGGTGCTCCACGTCCTGGGAGACGTGCGGACGGTGCTCCACGTCCTGGGAGACGTGCGGACGGTGCTCCACGTCCTGGGAGACTTGCGGACGGTGCTCCACGTCCTGGGAGACGTGCGGACGGTGCTCCACGTCCTGGGAGACGTGCGTACGGTGCTCCACGTCTACTCTTGTTGGTGGTATTTCTTGGGCGATGGTAGACGGCAGCTTGTTGCAAGCTGCCTTAGTTGCTCATTGTCGACTTGTTGCACCTGTGGAGATGTTGCAATCTCCTGTGCCGCCGCCTCCTCTTTCGTCTCTCTTGGTCATTTCTTCACCCTTGTTATTGTCTTTTGTTGCTCTAGTTCCAGTTTTCGTTTCTTTCGTGTACATATTCGACCCATACTTCTATTTCCCCTATTCCTTTCTCCTATGCCTCTGTTTTCGCATTTCCCTGTTTCCCCATGCCTTTGATTCCCCATGTCCCTGTTTCACTTGTTCCTTTCTCTGTTCTCATACCATCTTCGTAATATTTTTCTCTCTATTTGGATTATCTAGTTTCACATTTTTTCATTGGTTTCAGACTTTTTTTACAGGTTTCAGACTTTTTTTACAGGTTTCAGACTTTTTTTTTACAGGTTTCAAACATTTTTCAAAATCCATTGGCAACATGCGGGCTCAGAGAGTAGATACTCTCGAAACTCTTCAAAGGTATTGAGTGAGTCGTAGATGAGTAGAAGAAAGCGTCTGTATCGTAGAGAGAGAAAGACTGGGTGTATGTTAATTTCTCAACTCTTTGTAAATGTTTTAAGCAATAAGCATCCAGTTATCCACAGTCTTCTAATGGTTATAATCATATACATAATTTTTAAAGGGGTGGAGGGGTAAGCCGGCGGAAGGCCTCGGTCAGATGACAAAAAATTCCAGCTGTGGGTCATAAGACACTTGTCCTGTTTCCTAACCTAACCTAAAAAGTTTCACACAGATATCCAGCACATAGAAACGCCTATGTCGACGTTTCAGTCTGAATTGAACCATTAACTAATCACAGTATGACCTTGTAAATGGTCCAAGTAGGATCGAAACGCCGCCATAAACGTTTCTGACTCCTATGTGTGGGTTATTTGTGTATTGTTCCAGTCACGGTAGGTTATAAGGGTAGTGTATATCGTAAGGTATATCACGTGGTATATCGTAAGGTATATTACATAGTATGTCACCCTGAGGTTGGGATCATTTCTGCTGATTTTCTTGTGGTTATCATTTTATTTCTCTTTGTTTCAGATGTAGTGTTCGCGTAGGTATGAGTTCGGTGCCCGGGGTGAGCCACGCCCACACCGAGGCCGCCCACGCCCACGCCACCCACGTTCCCCCACGCCACTTCCCTCCCTACAACTGTCTTGTAGAGATGGAGCTGGGGGAGGGATTGACTGGGCGGCTGCTGGACACCCATAACCTGCTCTTCGGGGACGGGTTCTCCGACTCTCTGTCATCTCGTGTCGTGGGGGTTGATGGCAACAGTGCCTATCGTCCCTGGGAAGCCGACCACCCTGGCGACCACCGCCCCGCCGACCACCGTCTTGCCGACCACCGCCTCCACCCGCTGGCGGCTTCTTCGGCCCCTATCCAGGTGCTCACCCACACCCCCGCCCCTTCCAGCGGACAGATGTCGCATTACGCCCACACTATCCCGACGTACAGCGACTCCTTTTCCACGGGGCACCATGTGGCACCCCAGCACCCAGTGCCACACAAATTGCCGCCCTTCGCTGCCTTCAGCCCCGAGAGAAGTGTGGGCAGCACCACACCCTCTCCGCTACCTTCCTTCAATACCCTGCCATCTCCGCATGCCCGCTACCCCTTGGTACCGGCGCCAGTGCAGGCGCGGGAGATACCAACCATACAGCAACAGATGATGGATGAGCGGCACATCCGCATGTTCGAATCCCCGCAGGGAAGCGATCCAGCGCCCTCATCCACCACCCCAGCGCAAGTCTCCCCCAACACACAGCCCCCTGCTGGCTCCAGTGGTAGCAGTTGCAGCAGCGGTAGCACTAGTAGTACTAACAGTAACAATAACAGCCACCAACAGCAGCAGCAACAGCAACAACAGACATTTGAGGGCAGTTCGTCTCAGCTAAGAGTCGATGGCCCAGTTCGCGTTGGAGTCAAGCGGGCGGGACGCGCGGGTTCGCTAGAGAGTTCGGAGAGTGACGCTTCTGTCTCCGGTACGGAGAACAGCGGCCAGGTTTCCAGCGTATCCTCTACGGCCGTAAGCAACACCGACAACACCAACACCACTTCCGGTATGAACTCCTCCACCGCCCCCTGCTCCGAAGGGGGTTTTCGACCTCCGCCTCCCCAACAGCCGCCCCCTCCGCAGGATGACCCGCCGGAGAAACCGGTAAAGAAAAAGCGGAAACGTTGCGGTGACTGTGTCGGATGTCAGCGCAAGGACAACTGCGGCGACTGCGCCCCTTGTAGGAACGACAAGTCGCACCAGATCTGTAAGATGAGACGCTGCGACAAGCTTACAGAGAAGAGGGTGAGTACCTCACTGTTGTGGTGAGTACCTCACTGTTGTGTTGCTTTATAGTACCTCACTGTTGTGGTGAGTACCTCACTGTTGTGGTGAGTACCTCACTGTTGTGGTGAGTACCTCACTGTTGTGGTGAGTACCTCACTGTTGTGGTGAGTACCTCACTGTTGTGGTGAGTATGTCACTATTCCTATGTTTTTACAGGGAGGTCACTGTTATGGTGACGACCTGTGTGTTTGTGTGTGTATATAATATATATATATATATATATATATATATATATATATATATATATATATATATATATATATATATATATATATATAGGATGGGGTCCACCTCTGGTGTCAATTGTGGGACCCATTGCCTCGGAGAAGTGGATAAAAAGACTTCAAGGAAGAATATTTAGATTTCTTTCTGAAGCCATTTGAATATTCCACTTCCCCTACCACCCCATCTTTTTTTTTTTTTTTACAAACTTTATTTCAAGACAAAAATATATATATATATATATATATATATATATATATATATATATATATATATATATATATATATATATATATATATATATATATATATATAAAGAAGAAAAGTCTACAGAAGCTTAAAGAAGAAAGATGATCTGGACACAGCATCTTTAAGAAGAGAGCATCGTACCGTCTTAACACAGTACCGTATCATCTTAACCCTTAACAACTAAATAAATAAGAACTGTTTTTGTTTTTATAGCCACAATTCATTACTGCTATCGTGTGTGTTGAGGGGGAGGGGGGAGGAGCAACTCCTCCCCCAGATACCCCCTCTTCTCCAAAGGTGAAGGTGGTCAGGAAGCCCCTGTAGCTGTGGAGGTCAGAGTAAGTACAGAGGTGACACAGCCTCAGGGGAACCACGGTATTATAGACACGTCTACTAGACGTAGCAGCCTTGAAGCTAGCTAGCTAGTACCACCATGACTATGCCGGTCATGGGAGTAGCAATCATGGTGTTTCCTTGATGGGTGAACCCTCTTAAATGCGAGTGAACCCATCCTTCTACCTTCCAAATAGAACCCTCATATTATTATTATGTCAAATTGCCTCGGTTTCTGTAAGAGTCGAAATATCTGTTTTAAATTAAGTTAAACCTGTGTGTGTGTGTGTGTGTGTGTGTGTGTGTGTGTGTGTGTGTGTGGTGCCGAATAGGTAAAACTGGTCAATTAGCAAGAACTCATTTAAAATTAAGTCCTTTCTAAAATTTTGTCTTATGCGTTTAAAGATATATATTTTTCATTTATGTTAATGTAAAAATTAATATTTTTGTACCAAAAGAACCTTAGAAAACTTACCTAACCTTATTATAACAAGTGCAATTTAATTTAGCCTTATCCAACTAAATATAAAAATATAAGTTTACAATAATTTGATAAACAATGAAATATTTTCATCAGGTTCAGAATGATTTTTGCGAAATTATTGCATACACAAATTTTCGCTTGCCTTATTCGGCAAGAAGAGCGTTGCTATTTAAGCCAACATCACAAGTTTACCTATATTTTTTTTTTTTTTTTTTTTTTTTTTTTGTGTCCTTGAACAGATGACTCCTGTTACCTCCGGAAGTTAATTATTACACACTAAAGCGGTAAACCCGCGTGGGTCATTCACCACAGTGACTGTTGCAGGCTCGATCCACCTTGTCAATCAGTCCCCTTCCGGAAGTCAGGACCTTGAGATAATTCTTGTCACCTGACGGTCTTTAGGAGACCATGGGTCCCCGATCACCTTGAAAGTCACCACCGTGGCCCTGCACCTGCCGCTAAACCCTCACGACTCGTGTTACCCTGCGCATCACTTTTTTTTTCCACCGGAGCAGGAGCGGAGGCAATTAATATTTTCACTTCTCTTGACTTAGTTTATACATAAACAAGAGGTCAGATATGCCCTCTCACCTGTGTTATGAGGAGTTGATAGCGTGTAGTCTCTCAGTGGCCCTGGGAACCACAACAAGAACAACACCTGTCTTATTTCGACAGCTGTAAGCTCGTCTTTAGTTGCGTCTGACTGGAACTCTGTCTGTCTCTCTCTGTCTGTCTCTCTCTGTGTGTCTCTGTCTCTCTCTGTGTCTCTGTCTCTGTCTGTGTGTCTCTCTCTGTGTGTCTCTGTGTGTCTCTCTGTGTGTCTCTGTCTCTGTGTCTCTGTCTCTGTGTGTCTCTGTCTCTGTGTGTCTCTCTGTCTCTCTCTGTCTCTGTCTCTCTCTCTCTCGACTTTCTTAATAGTTCTTATTCTAGGAGTGTTTCTTTTACAAATGTATTGGGTCTAGTGTGTATGAAGTAACCTGTGTGTAAACAATAGTAGACTTACCTGTGTGTGTGTGTAGACTTACCTGTTGTGGATAAACAAGTGTTAGTTGTGTACCGGGTAAACACCTGTGTGTGAGTGTAACACACACGCAGGTGTTGTTACAGTTTGGTCGACTCACCTTGCTGACGGGGCTGGTGTGTATGCCCTCCTTCAGTAGCACCTGTGGGCGGTGCTGACGGTATCAGGAAGCCCTTGTGGGCGTGGGTGACTCACAGCACCTCGCTGGCACCCTGGGCGTGAGAGATGCGTTGTAACTCACCTCTGATTCATCAGTGAGTGTTATGAGTCACTGAGAGTGGTATAACAGCAAGGCACTTGTAGCGGCCTTGCTCTCTGGCGCCTTCGCCCAGTCATCCACCCATCAACCACAGTTAATGGGTGGATGACTGGGTGACTGGATGGATGAGACAGCCGTGGATATCGTTTATGTCGACAGTGGATTGAAATAGTTTTTATGGTGGCATGGTCACTCACAGGATGAGTGCCACTGTCCAGTACTGTCTTTATGGTGACATATTCACTCACAGGATGAGTGCCACTGTCCAGTACTGTCTTTATGGTGACATATTTACTCACAGGATGAGTGCCACTGTCCAGTACTGTCTTTATGGTGACATATTCACTCACAGGATGAGTGCCACTGTCCAGTACTGTCTTTATGGTGACATATTCACTCACAGGATGAGTGCCACTGTCCAGTACTGTCTTTATGGTGACATATTCACTCACAGGATGAGTGCCACTGTCTTTATGGTGACATATTCACTCACAGGATGAGTGCCACTGTCTTTATGGTGACATATTCACTCACAGGATGAGTGCCACTGTCCAGTACTGTCTTAGGTGACATGGTCACTCACATGATGAGTGCCACTGACCGATACTAGCTTCCAAAATTTTAAACCGTACATATGTTCTTTTTTTTAAAGTTGGCATAAATTTTTTGGCAGTTTGAGTGAGTTACTAACTGGCCAGTCTTAGTTCGCTTACTTTACAGAGTTGCTTCAGTGACAGTAATCACTCAGTCTCCAGTTACACAGTTAAAATTACCGCATTATCCACTTTGCCAAATGTGGCATTAGTCACGCCATCTGCGCGGTGAATTTGGGTACTAGTATGTCAGATACACTGACATGTATACAAAGGTATATACATCCTGAGATGTATATCTTTGTATATACGTTGAGAAATTACCTTGATTTGTATCGCGGGTGTTAAAGTATTCTTGACTGGTGGTGTACTGGTCATGTGTAGCCTTAATGACCCTCGTGTAGTAGCTAGGTTTTAAACCTAATGAGCTATCTGGGGTGCGTTAGTTCCCCCCAGGAGTCCGAGGTTCGACCCCCCATGATCATAAGTAGGTGAGCACGTACTGACCTGATTATCTGAAGGTTATTTGATGATTTCGGGGTCACCGCCCCCTACGACCCAATCCCAGATTTCGTGGGTTGGTCTTATCAACCAGGCTGTTGGTGCTAGCCACATGTATTCCAACGTACGAACCATAGCACAGCTGATCAGGAACTGACTTGAGGACCTAAGACAGATAGGGGGCGTTGGTAATTCCTTTTATGAATAGAGGGTATTTAAAAGTCTTGGTCTCTTTACACTCATTAAAAAATAGAACTGGGACAAATACTGTACCTTGAGGAATAGACGTTTATAATTGCTATGCCTTTGAGTTCCGAGAATTTTTGTACTAAGGAGTCCAGCCATGGGCCAGGCTCGACTGATGTTTGTTTGGTCAACCAGGCCGTTGCTGCTGCTGGCCAGCTACCCCACATATCCATCACAGCCTAGTTGATCTGGCACCAGATGATCCTTGTCCAGTTTCCTCTTGAAGACTTCTACAGTTGTCCCAGCAGTGTTTCTGATATCTTCTGGTAAGGTGTTGAATAATCTTGGGCCACGGATGTTGATACAGTGTTCCCTTATTGTGCCCACCGCACCCCTGCTTTTCACTAGGTTTATTTTGCACTTGATCTGACGTTCCTCTGTTTACTCTTACTATTTTGTGTACTATTCTGTTAGAAAGTTGTAAATACGACTGATCACTTTTTTAGTTATCCTCTGTATTTTGTGTATTGTTATTCCACTGTCCCACACGTGGAAGCACTTTGCACAGTAATTGCACACTACTTCTGCATTTTACTTGTCTCCCAGTGTATTGAAAATCATGTCGTTAATGGTTCAGCCATTGCAAGAGGCAGGAGCGACGTGTTCTAAACCCATGTTGCACTGGGTTATGCAATTGCTGTGAATCCACGTGGTTAGCAAATCCTGCTGCTTAGAACTCTTTCAGAGATCTTGATAACTTTGCAGCCACCTTAGCAGTGTGTGGGCAATATCAGTGTCTTTTAGTGACTTTGGAGAGGATTTCGGGGGTCAACGCCCCCCCCCCGGGTTCAGTCGGAGACCAGGCCTTGGGATGACACCCTTTCCCAGATTCCCTCTCCAAGTGACTTTTAAAAAGGCACATGATGGGGAAGGGGGTTCTTTGCAGATTTGTGTGGTTCTGGGGTAGAGTGTATTGGCAAGCAATCAACGGCTTCTTCGAAGCTGGGTTAAGATGAGGCGTGTGCTTCCTGCTTACACCGTCACTTTGATTATCTCTCAACTTGATCAAAAAAATTTGATCTACGGTGTCCACGATACCGCTCACGACCGGAAGTGGTAGAGTAATTAATATTTATAATTACCATAAGATAATTGACTACTGATTGCCCCCCCCTTCCTCTTCCCTCCCCCTTTTGTCAATTATAGAAGGGGTGATTATTGTAATTTGTGCTGTTTTTCCAGTATGCTTCTACTGGTGGTTGAAATAATTATAGGGACGGTTGATGATGTTTTTTGTGATTATCAATGATTTTATTTGATAGTAATATTGTCTAGTTGTTAATGATGGTCACCAGTACTGCTACTGGTCACAGACCGGGTCGCAGGGTCGTTGCCCCCCCCCCCCAAACCCTCTCCGGGTATACTCCAGGTAATTATACGACTTCTGCTAATACCACCACTACTAGCAAGACAACTTGCTCGACTTTCACTAGTACTGATACCACTAGTCAGTGGTACTACTTTCACTAGTACTGTTATTAACTCTAGTACTACTACCACTACTATTACTACTACCATTAATAGCAACACTATTACCAAAACTTCCACTACTATCACCACTACTAATACTACTAATACTACTACTACTACCAATACTACTACTAATACTACCACTAATAATACCACCACCAGTACTACTACTACTACCACCACCAGTACTACTACTACTACCACCACCACTACCAGTACTACTACCACCACCACTACCAGTACTACTACCACCACCACTACCAGTATTACCACCATCACCACCACTACCAGTACTACCACCACCACCACTACCAGTACTACCACTACCACCACTACCAGTACTACCACTACCACCACTACCAGTACTACCACTACCACCACTACCAGTACTACCACTACCACCACCACTACTACCACCACCACTACCCGTACTACCACCACTACCACCACCACTACCACCACCACCACTACCAGTACTACCACCACTACCAGTACTACCACCACTACCACCACCACCACTACCAGTACTACCACCACTACCACTACCACTAAGCTGGTAGAGGAAACAACTCTGTTAGGTTAGTGGTATTACCAATATAATTAATCACGATCATGGTCGCTGTGTTAATTAGGGTAAATCCGGGAATGCAACTCTATATTTTTTTCAATTATACACAAAAGTCGTCAGGCATGTGTTTAACGTCAGTGTGTGTGTGTGTCGTAACTACACACAACAAAAATGAAGTATATAGCTGTACAATATTTACAGTAAGCGCATCGAGGTAAAAAAAAAAAATGTAAATTTTTTACAGGCCCCGAAAATTAGCATCAAATTGATGTTGTTTAACCTGTAATCTGCAGCCGTGTACTCGACACAAACAAATTTAATTAACGGTTTCATGACGCAAATCCGTCATTATCACCAGTTGAATATCACCAGCATCAACAGTAGCCACAATAACAGCAGCAGCAGCAGACAAGAGATATATATCAAGAAGTATAATTAATAGGAGCCCAGAGGTTATAGCACAACTCTCTACATCACTAGTAAGACCTCACTTAGATTATGCAGCTCAGTTCTGGTCTCTACAGACTAGATATTGATTAGAGAAGTAAGGCAGAACTAATCCACTGTATAAGAAATCTTCCATACGAAGAGGGACTGAGACCCCTGAACCTACGTTCTCTTGTAAGACGTAGAATGAAGCAAGACGTGACTGAAGAGTTCACGTGGAAGACAGACTGAAATAAAGGAGATGTAAATAGGATAGAAAGAACCTCTAAACAGTGGATTCAAATTAAATACATTTAGATAGGATGTAGGTTAGATTTTGTTAAGTTAGGTCAGTACTAGTTTGAGAATGCCCATCGATGATTGGAAAAATCTGCCTAGTAGGCATTGAAGCCAAAGATTTAGAAGGTTTAAAAATTAGATTAGATACCAGAGTGGGTGAACTTAAGAGGAACTTGCACAACAAGTTTTAGTAGGAGACTTAATATATTAGTTAACCTTGAAAATGGGTTGGATATGTTTTAAATTTTGAAGGTTTGTATTTGAGAAGGACCTACCAAGTGTGGGCCAGTAGGCCTACTGCATTGTTCTTCCACTCTTGTGTTTTATGTACCAGGAGCAACAGTAGTAGTAGCATCCCTCACCCAGGATCTAACACCCGTCACCCAGGATCTAACACCCGTCATCAAAACTCCTGACATCCATTTGTTTACATCAGCTGATAGTTCCCACGCTGTCAGTCTTGACATGCCACGCCCCCTTTCCTCTCTCCTTCCCACGCCCCCCCTCCCTCTCATCCCAGCCCCCTCCCTCTCTTCTCCCAACGCCCCTTTCCTCTCTTGACACTCCCCCCACACCTTGCCACGCCCCCTGCCCCTCTCGTTGCATCCTTCCCCCCTTTCTTCCCCTTTCTTGTGCATCCTTCCCTGCTTCCACATCCTACCCTTTTTACCTTTTCCATGATTTTATAACCTAATCAGCTGATAGTCTTAGGATGCCACACCCACCTCTCTCTCCCCTTTCTCTTTACATCCTTCTCTTCCATGCCCTGCCTCATCCACCCTTTTCCATCGTATATCCCTGCCTATGTCATCCCTTCCTCCCGTTCTTTTCCCAGAATGCCCTGCACTGTCCACGTTATTAATGCTTTTAAATTTACTCTTAATGATCAGTGATGTTGCGAGCGATTTGAGGCTTTTGTTGTGTATTGAAATAAAGTTGAGTTTTAGTGTGTGTGTGTGTGTGTGTGTGTGTGTGTGTGTGTGTGTGTGTGTGTGTGTGTGTGTGTGTGTGTGTGTGTGTGTGTGTGTGTTTCATTAATTATTTTTCACGTTTGAAAGGGATTTTGGATCTTGTGTGCTGCTGAAATAGAGAGAAATTAATTTGTTGCAATGGATGGTGGGTGAGGGGGGAGGGGTACTGCATGGGAGAGGGAAAGAGGGGGGGGGGTTGATTGTGCCTGTTGCGTCGGGCAGGTTGGTGTGCGCGCGCGCGTGCGCCTGTAAACACACACACACACACACACACACACACACACACACACACACACGAAGATAACTAAGAACAATAGTCAAACAATTACACAGTAGATATGTCAGGATTTGCAACAAAAGGGGAGAAGAGGAAGAAAAATGGAAAGAATGATGGGAGAAAAGGGAGGGAGAGAAATAAAGGGCAAATACGAGAGAAGGGAGAGGGAGTATCAGAAAATGATGTACAAGAGCCAAGTAAAGGAAGGAATGAGGGAGAGAGCAATTATGTATGTGAATCAAACACACACACACACACACACACACACAGTAATGTATGCCGTGTTTGGAGAGGGGAGAACAAACACGTGTCCCTTAATACTGAGGGGAAAAACACCTGAGTTTGAGTGGAAAACATTGTGTATGTGTGTGTGTGTGTTTGAGCATTTTTTCTCACCTGTACGTATTACAGTATGCAAAATAACCACGGGGTGAGTTGAATGATAGCTCTAGGTCTTTCGTGTTGCAGTCAACACATCAGGAGCTTGCAATGTTTCGGAAATGAGTAGGAACTCCAGGTAGATTCGTCCAGGTAGATTCGTGCAGGAAACGATTCTAGCTAGAATCGTTCAGGGAACGAATCAACCTGAACTTCTACTCATTTTTGCAACATTGCAAGCTCCTGATGATGTGTCGACTGCAACACGAAAGGCCTAGAGCTATCGATCATTGCATACTACAGTATGGATATATGTGACAAGAATAAGTAGGTCGTAGGGTAGACTGGTAGAAATATATGGGCAAGACACACTTTCTGGCACACAACAGTTGAATTGAACAACACGGTAAAAGTTCTAGGAGTTAAAGTAGGAATTTGAAATCTAGGAAAAATTCTTCTGTATAAACCACCGTAATCAATGGCTGGGGAATTAATGGAAAAAAATAAAACAAATTGAAAAACTTGATAAAATCTAAATCATATGCCTTCCTTGGAGATTTAAATCTCTTGTATATTACCTTCCTTGGAGATTTAAATCTCTTGTATATTACCTTCCTTGGAGATTTAAATCTCTGATGCATTTCCCTCCTCGGAGATTTCAACGTCCCGAATATAAGATGGTAAATCAGAGGTAAGTACCAGAAATTGTCCTTGGCAGTACGTACGCTACTGCAGTTTAACAGGTACTTGTCAGAGGTAATGGTGGTTTTGTGAGAACTTCCAACCCACAGACAACAGAACCACAGACAACAGAACCACAGATACTGGTAGGTGGGGGACAGATACTGGTAGGTGGGGGACAGATACTGGTAGGTGGGGACAGATACTGGTAGGTGGGGGACAGATACTGGTAGGTGGGGGACAGATACTGGTAGGTGGGGGACAGATACTGGTAGGTGGGGGACAGATACTGGTAAGGGACATAGATACTGGTAGGTGGGGCACAGATACTGGTAGGTGGGGCACAGATACTGGTAGGGGGACACACATACTGGTAGGGGGACACATATACTGGTAGGGGGGTAGTGGTATCCTGGTACTAACCTGGTTTCTGGGAAATTCAATGTTACGAAAAACATTGCCATTTCCTGTGTGGGTGTGGGGGGGGGGTCTTACTCTCGCCATAACCCCCCTAACCCCTCTTTCCTGAAAGCGCCCACCCATTAATCCCCCTCTGAATGCACCCATTCCCTCTCCTCACCCCTGAATGGGTTTACTGGAGGATACCTGGTGGTTCACTTCAGTACGGTAAGAGACCGTAGTTTGATCAGTCATGCTGTTGGTGCTGGCCGCACGCAGTCTCGCGTACATATCACAGCCTGGTTTATTTGGTACTGACAGGAGGAGCGTATCAAGTTCCTTTTTGAAGACAGCCAGGGGGTCTTGGAGACAGCCAGGGGGTCTTGGAGACAGCCAGGGGGTCTTGGAGACAGCCAGGGGGTCTTGACAGCTAGGAATCTGTTTATTCCCTCTATGAAGGTAGGGTCTTTCTAAATCTGTCTAATCCACAGCATCACAGTGCTCTTGAGAACTCCGGCCAGATGGACCGGCACAGAGCATCCCTCAGACGCAGTTCCGAGGGAATACCTCAAAACAGGCCACAGGTATATCACAGGTATCCCTCCCCTCCTCCGTCGCATACTGAAGCACAGCGGACATGGGTAACATACCCGAGCATATCCTTGTGTTTACAAATGGAGGGGAAGAGTGAAGTATGCTTCCACGAGAGCGAGTTGATCCCATTGTACGTAGGGGAGGGGGGTAGTGTACGTAGAGGGATAGTGTACGTAGAGGGATAGTGTACGTAGTAATATGTCCGACAAGTCGTGTCTACCCTATATAATAGTTACATTGTGGGAACACCAGCAGTGTGTTGCTACACTATTCTATATGATAGTTACATTGTGGGAACAACAGCTAGCTGTGTATCCCTGTCATAATCCATCACACAGGATGGGTTATATACATGAGGTAATGAAAGGTGTCAGCCTGAGCTGGGAGACTTCAGTAGTGTCAGCCTGAGCTGGGAGAGACTTCAGTAGTGTCAGCCTGAGCTGGGAGAGACTTCAGTAGTGTCAGCCTGAGCTGGGAGAGACTTCAGTAGTGTCAGCCTGAGCTGGGAGAGACTTCAGTAGTGTCAGCCTGAGCTGGGAGAGACTTCAGTAGTGTCAGCCTGAGCTGGGAGAGACTTCAGTAGTGTCAGCCTGAGCTGGGAGAGACTTCAGTAGTGTCAGCCTGAGCTGGGAGAGACTTCAGTAGTGTCAGCCTGAGCATAAAGCTGTTAAATAAAGGGATATTTCAGCGTTCAGTGATAATTTAAGGGAAATGGGTATGGGGGAGCTGGTAAGCCGGAGAGAGTAAAGGGATGGGTAATGGGGAGGGGGGATAGGTAATGGGGAGGGGGGGATAGACCAAGGCACGTCTCTGAGTTGGGCTTTTGGGTGTGAGATCCTTATTGATCCATATATGCCACGATACACGACGCATATCTTGGGTGGGTGGGCGTTATGGGTGGGGTGGTTTATAGTGTAGGGTGTACAAGATGGGTAAGTAGGGGGAGTTTAATGTTTGTGGGGTGAATGGGGCGGTTAGACAGGTGGAATAGGGCGGTTAGACAGGTGGAATGGGTGAGGGGAAACAGATGGGGTGGGTGTGGTTAGACAGGTGAGATAGTGAGGGGAGACAGATGGGGTGGGTGAGGGGAGACAGGTGGGATAGAGAGGAGACAGGTGGGATAGGGGGGAGAGGTATACAAGGAAGAAAGATGGTATGGGATTAAGGGATATATAATTACCATTGTATAGTTTACATAGTATATACGGGGATATATGCATTGGAATATACGAATACGGTGGTATGTTCAGTGGTGTTTACAAAGAGTTAGGAGGAACTGAAGGGAGTGGTGGGAACTTAGGAGGAACTGAAGGGAGTGGTGGGAACTTAGGAGGAACTGAAGGGAGTGGTGGGAACTTAGGAGGAACTGAAGGGAGTGGTGGGAACTTAGGAGGAACTGAAGGGCGTGGTGGGAACTTAGGAGGAACTGAAGGGCGTGGTGGGAACTTAGGAGGAACTGAAGGGCGTGGTGGGAACTTAGGAGGAACTGAAGGGCGTGGTGGGAACTTAGGAGGAACTGAAGGGCGTGGTGGGAACTTGAGAACTGAAGGTGGTGGGAACTAGGAGGAACTGAAGTGGTGGGAACTTAGGAGGAACTGAAGGGAGTGGTGGGAACTTAGGAGGAACTGAAGGGAGTGGTGGGAACTTAGGAGGAACTGAAGGGAGTGGTGGGAACTTAGGAGGAACTGAAGGGAGTGGGAACTAGGGAACTGAAGGGATGGTGGGACGGAGGAACTGAAGGGAGTGGTGGGAACTTGGAGGCTGAAGTGGTGGACTGGAGGAACTGAAGGAGTGGTGGGAACTGGAGGAACTGAAGGAGTGGTGGGAACTAGAGAACTGAAGGGAGTGGTGGGAACTTAGGAGGAACTGAAGGGAGTGGTGGGAACTTAGGAGGAACTGAAGGGAGTGGTGGGAACTTAGGAGGAACTGAGAGGAAGTTGAATAAAGTCACTCGGGATTTTGATGTCAACTCTCAAACCAGTTTTGGTCGAAACCGGTTGTTGGAGGGGGGAAGAGGGGAAGGGGAAGTAGAGGGAGGGGGTAGGATAGAGGGAGCGTAGCTGGTCTCTGGTCGTGGTCTCTGGCTCTGGTCTCTGGCCCTTTGTCTCTGGCCCTGGTCTCTGGTTCTGGTCCTGGTCTCTGACCCTGGTTTCTGGTCTCTTTATTGAGGTCGTTCGCTGGTTTATAGTCTGGGGGAGAGGTGGTGATGAATGGGGGGGAGGGATAGATGTATGGGGAGGAGGGGATGGGTAGAGGTGAGGCAGGGAAGGATAGAGAGGGGCGGGGGTGAAGGAGAGCAAGGGAAGGAAGGGGGTGGGTAGAGGTGGGGGAGGAAGGCAGCAGAAGTAGAAAGAGGTAGGAAAGCGGGTAAGGGGAGGGGAAGGGGGATGGGGAATGGGTGTCGAAACATGCAGAAACGTGCCCCCCCTATTGTTTGTTTGGGAGAGAGAGAGAAAGATTTACCTTCTATCTACCCATTAACACCCCTCCCCCTCCTTCCCTCATCTCCATCCCCCCTCTCTTCCTCCCTTTACCCCCTAACCTCCCCCTAACAGGTAATTAGATGACCAGAAGGTGTCTCCCCGGCTGTCACCTGGCTTTAATTAAGGTATTAAAGTAATTATTTATTACCTTGTGTTTAATTACCTTCCCCCTCTATACCCCTCTCCCCTCTATACGCCTCTTCCCTCTCTATACGTCTCTTCCCTCTCTATACGCCTCTTCCCTCTCTATACTACTCTCCCCTCTCTATACGCCTCTCCCCTCTCTGTACCCTCTCACACCCTCCCCTCTATAAACCCCTCCCCCTCTCTATACACCCCTCCCCTTTTCTATACACCCCATCCCCTTCTATACCCCTCCCCTCTATATATATCCCCTCCCCCTCTATATATCCCCTCCCCCTCTATATATCCCCTCCCCCTCTATATATCCCCTCTCCTACAGCTCCACACAGGGCGAAAGTATGACTATATATCGACACATGACTATAATTCAGAGCATCGTAGAGCCGCGGTTAGAGCGAGAAGTGTCGTAGAGAGAGTTTCGACACGATATAGCATCAGTTCTTGTCTACATTTTGCATTTAAAATTTCAAGCATGTGCGAAACGTCTCGGACCTCTCCGAAACGTTGAAAAACGACGTAATTACCGTGGTCGTTTGAGCGAAGGGATGGGGGTTCTTTTGTAACGAGAGTCGAGGTAGTAACTACGAGGCAGTACCTACCAGCTAGTAGACGAGGCAGTACCTACCAGCTAGCAGTAACTACGAGGCATTACCTACCAGCTAGCAGTAACTACGAGGCAGTACCTACCAGCTAGCAGTAACTACGAGGCAGTACCTACCAGCTAGCAGTAACTACGAGGCAGTACCTACCAGCTAGCAGTAACTACGAGGCAGTACCTACCAGCTAGCAGTAACTACAAGGCAGTACCTACCTGCTAGCAGTAACTACGAGGCAGCACCTACCTGCTAGCAGTAACTACGAGGCAGTACCTACCTGCTAGCAGTAACTACGAGGCAGTACCTACCAGCTAGCAGTAACTACGAGGCAGTACCTACCAGCTAGCAGTAACTACGAGGCAGTACCTACCAGCTAGCAGTAACTACGAGGCAGCTACCTACCAGCTAAGCAGTAACTACGAGGCAGTACCTACCAGCTAGCAGTAACTACGAGGCAGTACCTACCAGCTAGCAGTAACTACGAGGCAGTACCTACCAGCTAGCAGTAACTACGAGGCAGTACCTACCAGCTAGCAGTAACTACGAGGCAGTACCTACCAGCTAGCAGTAACTACGAGGCAGTACCTACCAGCTAGCAGTAACTACGAGGCAGTACCTACCAGCTAGCAGTAACTACGAGGCAGTACCTACCAGCTAGCAGTAACTACGAGGCAGTACCTACCAGCTAGCAGTAACTACGAGGCAGTACCTACCAGCTAGCAGTAACTACGAGGCAGTACCTACCAGCTAGCAGTAACTACGAGGCAGTACCTACCAGCTAGCAGTAACTACGAGGCAGTACCTACCAGCTAGCAGTAACTACGAGGCAGTACCTACCAGCTAGCAGTAACTACGAGGCAGTACCTACCAGCTAGCAGTAACTACGAGGCAGTACCTACCAGCTAGCAGTAACTACGAGGCAGTACCTACCAGCTAGCAGTAACTACGAGGCAGTACCTACCAGCTAGCAGTAACTACGAGGCGTACCTACCACCTAGCAGTAACTACGAGGCAGTACCTACCACCTAGCAGTAACTACGAGGCAGTACCTACCACCTAGCAGTAACTACGAGGCAGTACCTACCACCTAGCAGTAACTACGAGGCAGTACCTACCACCTAGCAGTAACTACGAGGCAGTACCTACCACCTAGCAGTAACTACGAGGCAGTACCTACCACCTAGCAGTAACTACGAGGCAGTACCTACCACCTAGCAGTAACTACGAGGCAGTACCTACCACCTAGCAGTAACTACGAGGCAGTACCTACCACCTAGCAGTAACTACGAGGCAGTACCTACCACCTAGCAGTAACTACGAGGCAGTACCTACCACCTAGCAGTAACTACGAGGCAGTACCTACCACCTAGCAGTAACTACGAGGCAGTACCTACCACCTAGCAGTAACTACGAGGCAGTACCTACCACCTAGCAGTAACTACGAGGCAGTACCTACCACCTAGCAGTAACTACGAGGCAGTACCTACCACCTAGCAGTAACTACGAGGCAGTACCTACCACCTAGCAGTAACTACGAGGCAGTACCTACCACCTAGCAGTAACTACGAGGCAGTACCTACCACCTAGCAGTAACTACGAGGCAGTACCTACCACCTAGCAGTAACTACGAGGCAGTACCTACCACCTAGCAGTAACTACGAGGCAGTACCTACCACCTAGCAGTAACTACGAGGCAGTACCTACCACCTAGCAGTAACTACGAGGCAGTACCTACCACCTAGCAGTAACTACGAGGCAGTACCTACCACCTAGCAGTAACTACGAGGCAGTACCTACCACCTAGCAGTAACTACGAGGCAGTACCTACCACCTAGCAGTAACTACGAGGCAGTACCTACCACCTAGCAGTAACTACGAGGCAGTACCTACCACCTAGCAGTAACTACGAGGCAGTACCTACCACCTAGCAGTAACTACGAGGCAGTACCTACCACCTAGCAGTAACTACGAGGCAGTACCTACCACCTAGCAGTAACTACGAGGCAGTACCTACCACCTAGCAGTAACTACGAGGCAGTACCTACCACCTAGCAGTAACTACGAGGCAGTACCTACCACCTAGCAGTAACTACGAGGCAGTACCTACCAGCTAGCAGTAACTACGAGGCAGTACCTACCAGCTAGCAGTAACTACGAGGCAGTACCTACCAGCTAGCAGTAACTACGAGGCAGTACCTACCACGCTAGCAGTAACTACGAGGCAGTACCTACCAGCTAGCAGTAACTACGAGGCAGTACCTACGCAGACGCAGCAGTAACTACAGGCGTACCTACCACTAGCAGTAACTACGAGGCGAGTACCTACCAGCTAGCAGTAACTACGAGGCAGTACCTACCAGCTAGCAGTAACTACGAGGCAGTACCTACCAGCTAGCAGTAACTACGAGGCAGTACCTACCAGCTAGCAGTAACTACGAGGCAGTACCTACCACCTAGCAGTAACTACGAGGCAGTACCTACCACTAGCAGTAACTACGAGGCAGTACCTACCAGCCTAGCAGTAACTACGAGGCAGTACCTACCAGCTAGCAGTAACTACGAGGCAGTACCTACCAGCCTAGCAGTAACTACGAGGCAGTACCTACCAGCTAGCAGTAACTACGAGGCAGTACCTACCAGCTAGCAGTAACTACGAGGCAGTACCTACCAGCTAGCAGTAACTACGAGGCAGTACCTACCAGCTAGCAGTAACTACGAGGCAGTACCTACCAGCTAGCAGTAACTACGAGGCAGTACCTACCAGCTAGCAGTAACTACGAGGCAGTACCTACCAGCTAGCAGTAACTACGAGGCAGTACCTACCACCTAGCAGTAACTACGAGGCAGTACCTACCACCTAGCAGTAACTACGAGGCAGTACCTACCACCTAGCAGTAACTACGAGGCAGTACCTACCACCTAGCAGTAACTACGAGGCAGTACCTACCACCTAGCAGTAACTACGAGGCAGTACCTACCACCTAGCAGTAACTACGAGGCAGTACCTACCACCTAGCAGTAACTACGAGGCAGTACCTACCACCTAGCAGTAACTACGAGGCAGTACCTACCACCTAGCAGTAACTACCAGAGGCTGTAGTTACTCGTTACTGTGGCTAATTTTAACCTTAACATCTGGCGCCCAAGAGACTCTTCTCCCACACTCACGGTTTTGGACATGGCGTTTCACCTCACGTTTCCCCAAAATACCATTGCGTTTTAAGAACAGTTTAACCCCCTCAAAAAAACTCAAAATTCCCAGCATGTAAATTAAAAAAGTCTTTGAGACGCAAATCGAAACATCTTGAAAGATTGTAGTCTCAGTCTGAAGAAATTCTCTTAACAGTCAGTTTCGCCCCTTTCGTACAAAGACTGTCAATAACTGGTCCGGTCGTAGGGGTGTTTTTCCCTTTATAATAGGCCGTAAACTGGACCTAATCGAATTTGGAAATACAACTGGGGCCCTCCGACTGATTTGGAGCGAACAGGAGTCGAACCAGCGCACTGGCAACCACCCTCAGGCTGTAGGGGGAGTGGGGTGAGGCGTGGGGGAGTGGGGAGAGGAGGGATATGCTAATTAGGAGATCCCTGGGTGATGTACTTGGCTCCTGTACTCTTGGGCTAAAGGGAGGGTGAGTACTTGGTTGAATGTACTCGTAATGTCCCACGAACCGGTCCACCACCTGTAATTAATAGATTTTCCCTCTAATTTGCCGACGGTGTACCGGTCCACCACCTGTTTGTCCCTGCAATTATCTATTAACGGTAGTGTTAATAGACTGTAAGGGGAGGCCTATATTAGTACTGTTTTGTAGATTACACGCTGCTAGCACGCATAACCTAACTGCTCAGACTAGGAGACCTAGTCCTGGTCCAGGTTCTTTGCTGACGATACCAGACCTTCAAGCTGACATAAAGCAAGTCTTCTGTTGAAGTTCTGACACAATGTGATGATCCACGAGGCCTGGCCCGGGCCAGTAAGTGACTTGAACCTGCCTAGCATGGGCCAGTAGGCCTGCTGCAGTGCTCCTTAAGACCGAAACTGTACGAGACAAACTCGTATCAGTCAGCCGGGCTGTGGGGGGCCAAGGCTGAAACAACAGCCTGGTCGATCAGGCCTGGGGCTAGAACGCAGGGGGCGGTAACCCCCCCCCCCTCCCCGAAATCGGCTCAAGATAGGCTCCAGGTAGACTGACTTTCCTACCTGTCAACCTCTTTCCCTACCTAACTTCCTCCCTTTGTTACTTTGGCGAGGACTGGGAGTTACTTTGGCGAGGACTGGGAGTTACTTTGGCGAGGACTGGGAGTTACTTTGGCGAGGACTGGGAGTTACTTTGGCGAGGACTGGGAGTTACTTTGGCGAGGACTGGGAGTTACTTTGGCGAGGACTGGGGTTCTTGGCGAGACTGGAGTTACTTGGGAGGACTGGGAGTTACTGGCTGAGGCGAGGACTGGGAGTTACTGGGAGGACTGGGGTTACTTTGGCGAGGACTGGGAGTTACTTTGGCGAGGACTGGAGTTACTTTGGGGCTGAGTGGAACTGGGAGTTACTTTGCGAGGACTGGGAGTTACTTTGGAGACTGGGAGTTACTTTGGCGAGGACTGGGTACTGAGGACTGAGTTACTTTGCGAGACTGGGAGTCTGGCGAGGACTGGGAGTTACTTTGGCGAGGACTGGGAGTTACTTTGGCGAGGACTGGGAGTTACTTTGGCGAGGACTGGGAGTTACTTTGGCGAGGACTGGATGCAGGATATGCCATAGATAGGGCCGTTAGGGGCGACGAGGACGCTGCGCTATCGTGGAATTCCCGACCTAATCGAAACTTTAAGACCTTGTTTAAATATTAGACCGAGGGAAGATAGGTGTATACCACCACCCCCTCCCCAAATCCTCTACCCCCTTCCCCTACCCCTTCCTCTTTCCTAGCACATACCCCTTGAAAGTACACCCCTTCCTAGAACCCCTTTCCTTCCTAACACCCCCTTCCTAGCACACACGTCCATTCCTAGCACCCCTTCCCTTTCCTAGCACCTTCCTCTTTCCTAGCATTCCCTTCCTTAGTAGCACCTTCCTAGTACCTTCCTAGCACGCCACCCATTCCCAGGAGAGCCGCCACCTCTTCCTCCAATCACCCCCCTGTGCCATCAATCCCCATTCAGGCTTGTTCCCCCACCTCCCCATTACTACCCCCTGCATAATGGTCGAAACTCCCATTGCGCACGTGAGGAAACTTGGGCCTTGGGTCTGTGGGGAGAGCTGCTTAGGGGTCATTTTCTTGCTCATCCCTGCCTTGGAATCGACCTTATGGGGGGTCTGGTTTCTCCAGGGCGATCGATAGCCCTTCCCCCATCACCTCCCCCCATAACCTCCCCATACACTGAGGAGACTGTTGATGTCTCTTTTTCCTTCCCATCTCCTGAGGTCCAGTAACCCCATTTCTCACTTTAGATTTCCCCATCCGCATGGGTTCAGTTTTGCCCATTCCCCATCACCATGAGCCCCCACCACCCATATCTCACTCCACCCCTTATACATCTCACCCCCACCACCACCCATACAACTCACTCCACCCCCATAAAACTTACCCCCATACATCTCACCCCACCTCCTCTCCATTATTGAAGTGCGTTGCTGCTACTGTTGCCTTACTGCTACTGTTGCTGTTGTCTTTACTGTTATTGTTGTATTTACTGTTGTCCTTACTGTTAATGTTCCCAATCCTGCTTCTGTTGGTGTTCATGTTTATTGTTGATGTTCCTGTTATTATATCGGCGTTCCTGTTATGGTCTGCGTTCCTGTTTTGACGTTCCTGTTAGTTTTGACGTTCCTGTTAGTTTCTTGAATCACCCCCCGCCCCCCGCGACACAGAGTAGTCTCCCTGTTGATCAATGAGGCTGTTGGAGCCTATTTGAAGGGTCTTTAATGGGGGGGGGTTATTCTGACGTCATAACCAGCATGAGGATGGGCCACGCCCCCTCCAATAATGGGTTAACTCTTTATGACGTCATAAACGGGGGGGAAGGGGGATGTGTCCCTGTAGTGCAGAGATTAGAGAGAGAGAGAGAGAGAGAGAATGTTCAGTCACCCATTCCCATACAACAATATGGGGTTGATTGCCTGCCACCATAGAATAAATAGAGTTGGAGAAATGGGGAATGGGGTGGATGTTAGGGATGGGAGGGGGAAGAGTTGTGAAAAAAAGGGAAGGGGTGGTCAGATGTTAGTCTGGGGAATGGGGGGGTGTTACGGAGGGAGGGGTTGTCAAATGTTAGTCAACTGTTGTAAACACAAGTGGTGGTGGGAACTACCACTGTTGTAAACACAAGTGGTAGTGGGAACTACCACTGTTGTAAACACAAGTGGTAGTGAGAACTACCACTGTTGTAAACACAAGTGGTGGTGGGAACTACCACTGTTGTAAACACAAGTGGTGGTGGGAACTACCACTGTTGTAAACACAAGTGGTAGTGAGAACTACCACTGTTGTAAACACAAGTGGTGGTGGGAACTACCACTGTTGTAAACACAAGTGGTGGTGATAACTACCACTGTTGTAAACACAAGTGGTAGTGGGAACTACCACTGTTGTAAACACAAGTGGTGGTGGGAACTACCACTGTTGTAAACACAAGTGGTGGTGGGAACTACCACTGTTGTAAACACAAGTGGTGGTGGGAACTACCACTGTTGTAAACACAAGTGGTGGTGGAACTACCACTGTTGTAAACACAAGTGGTGGTGGGAACTACCACTGTTGTAAACACAAGTGGTGGTGGAACTACCACTGTTGTAAACACAAGTGGTGGTGGGAACTACCACTGTTGTAAACACAAGTGGTGGTGGGAACTACCACTGTTGTAAACACAAGTGGTGGTGGGAACTACCACTGTTGTAAACACAAGTGGTGGTGGGAACTACCACTGTTGTAAACACAAGTGGTGGTGGGAACTACCACTGTTGTAAACACAAGTGGTGGTGGGAACTACCACTGTTGTAAACACAAGTGGTGGTGGGAACTACCACTGTTGTAAACACAAGTGGTGGTGGGAACTACCACTGTTGTAAACACAAGTGGTGGTGGGAACTACCACTGTTGTAAACACAAGTGGTGGTGGGAACTACCGCTGTTGTAAACACAAGTGGTGGTGGGAACTACCGCTGTTGTAAACACAAGTGGTGGTGGGAACTACCGCTGTTGTAAACACAAGTGGTAGTGAGAACTACCACTGTTGTAAACACAAGTGGTAGTGAGAACTACCACTGTTGTAAACACAAGTGGTGGTGGGAACTACCACTGTTGTAAACACAAGTGGTGGTGGGAACTACCACTGTTGTAAACACAAGTGGTGTGGAACTACCACTGTTGTAAACACAAGTGGTAGTGGAACTACCACTGTTGTAAACACAAGTGGTGGTGGGAACTACCACTGTTGTAAACACAAGTGGTAGTGGGAACTACCACTGTTGTAAACACAAGTGGTAGTGGGAACTACCACTGTTGTAAACACAAGTGGTAGTGAGAACTACCACTGTTGTAAACACAAGTGGTGGTGGGAACTACCACTGTTGTAAACACAAGTGGTGGTGGGAACTACCACTGTTGTAAACACAAGTGGTGGTGGGAACTACCACTGTTGTAAACACAAGTGGTGGTGGGAACTACCACTGTTGTAAACACAAGTGGTGGTGGGAACTACCACTGTTGTAAACACAAGTGGTGGTGGGAACTACCACTGTTGTAAACACAAGTGGTGGTGGGAACTACCACTGTTGTAAACACAAGTGGTGGTGGGAACTACCACTGTTGTAAACACAAGTGGTGGTGGGAACTACCACTGTTGTAAACACAAGTGGTGGGAACTACCACTGTTGTAAACACAAGTGGTGGTGGGAACTACCACTGTTGTAAACACAAGTGGTGGGAACTACCACTGTTGTAAACACAAGTGGTGGGAACTACCACTGTTGTAAACACAAGTGGTGGGAACTACCACTGTTGTAAACACAAGTGGTGGGAACTACCACTGTTGTAAACACAAGTGGTGGGAACTACCACTGTTGTAAACACAAGTGGTGGTGGGAACTACCACTGTTGTAAACACAAGTGGTGGGAACTACCACTGTTGTAAGTGACACAGTGTAGTGGGGAACTACCACTGTTGAAACACAAGTGGTGGGAACTACCACTGTTGTAAACACAAGTGGTGGGAACTACCACTGTTGTAAACACAAGTGGTGGTGGGAACTAGAGTTTGACCCCATTTGACTTCTGCAGTGTGTGTGTGTGTGTTGTAGGGGATATATATTAGGGTGTGGGTAGTGCCCCATATATTACTACTACTAGTATTACTACTACTACTGTTACTATTACTGCTACTACTAGTACCCCACCCCCACCCAACCCCCACCAACAACATAAGCAGTATTGCCATACAGTATGTGACATAATTGCAAAGAGTAAGTGTATTGATTTAGGGTGTCAGCAATTGGTATCACTGCAGCTGGTGTGCAAACAGTGTAGCCAGAACGACGCTGACACAAACTGATGCTACGCATTTGTGAAGTTCATCTAATGGAAGGGAAAAAAAATGGTAATGATGGAGGGTATGGTGAGGGAGAGGGGGTTGGCAACAGTGGTGAGGGGTGGGGGGAGGAAGGGGGAGGGGTTGTTGATGTGAGTGGCAACAATGATGTCTGTATTAGTTGAAATAAATGAGAGTAATGTATTCTGGCAATGGTGTATATACACTGTGCATTATATGTACCTCTCAGTGTATATACACTGGAAGATACATATCTGTGTATATACACTGGGAGATGCATCTCAGCGTATATACACTGGGAGATGCATGTGTATATACACTGGGAGATGCATGTGTATATACACTGGGAGATGCATGTGTATATGCACTGGGAGATGCATGTGTATATGCACTGGGAGATGCATGTGTATATGCACTGGGAGATGCATGTGTATATGCACTGGGAGATGCATGTGTATATGCACTGGGAGATGCATGTGTATATGCACTGGGAGATGCATGTGTATATACACTGGGAGATGCATGTGTATATGCACTGGGAGATGCATGTGTATATGCACTGGGAGATGCATGTGTATATACACTGGGAGATGCATGTGTATATACACTGGGAGATGCATGTGTATATACACTGGAGATGCATGTGTATATACACTGGGAGATGCATGTGTATATACACTGGGAGATGCATGTGTATATACACTGGGAGATGCATGTGTATATACACTGGGAGATGCATGTGTATATACACTGGGAGATGCATGTGTATATACACTGGGAGATGCATGTGTATATACACTGGGAGATGCATGTGTATATACACTGGGAGATACATGTGTATATACACTGGGAGATACATATCTCAGCGTATATACACTGGGAGATACATATCTCAGCGTATATACACTGGGAGATACATATCTCGCTATATACACTGGGAGATACATATCTCAGCGTATATACACTGGGAGATACATATCTCAGCGTATATACACTGGGAGATACATATCTCAGCGTATATACACTGGGAGATACATATCTCAGCGTATATACACTGGGAGATACATATCTCAGCGTATATACACTGGGAGATACATATCTCAGCGTATATACACTGGGAGATACATATCTCAGCGTATATACACTGGGAGATACATATCTCAGCGTATATACACTGGGAGATACATATCTCAGCGTATATACACTGGGAGATACATATCTCAGCGTATATACACTGGGAGATACATATCTCAGCGTATATACACAGGGAGATACATATCTCAGCGTATATACACTGGGAGATACATATCTCAGCGTATATACACTGGGAGATACATATCTCAGCGTATATACATTCTATATTATCACTCTTCTATCTTTACTAATTCTTCGTTCTTCATTGCTTTGGATTTTTTTTGTGTTATTGTTGGACTCGTGATTGTGGTTGATATTGTTGTGGTTGTAATTGTGGTTCTTGTGGTTATTGTAATCGTGGTTGTGGTTATTGTTTGTAGCTATAATCCTGGTTGTGGTTATTGTAATCGTTGTGGTTGTGGTAATTGTGGTTGTGATTGTGGTTATTGTAATCGGGGTTGTTGTAGGTATGATTATTGTAATCGTGGTTGTTGTAGGTATGGTTATTGTAATCGTGGTTGTTGTAGGTATGGTTATTGTAATCGTGGTTGTTGTAGGTATCGTTATTGTAATCGTGGTTGTGGTTATTGTAATCGTGGTAGTTGTGGTTGTTTCACCCTTGTATCATGTGGTGGTTATAATCTCCCTCGTGTGCCCTATTCTCCCTTTTTTGTTATTCTCCCTTTTATATTCCAAATGAAGCCATTAGTGAGAGTTTTCCCCTCCCTCCCTTCCTTCGTGAGGGAGGGGGAGGGAGGGGGTAATGGCGTCCTTGTCACCCCCCTCTCTCTTTCTCTCCCTCCCTCTCTATCCCCCTCTCCCCTCCTTACCCATGTTTACCCTCTCCCATCCCCCATTCCCCTCCCCCGCTGTTACACCGGGGAGGGGGAGGGGTTAAGCACTGCATTTCACTCTGTCGGCCGTGAATGCATAATATCGCAATGCACTTTACGTTGGGGGGCGAAATGCGGGACGTTCACACACGTTCACTATTACGTTCAGACTGCGTTCACACACGTTCACTCGCATGTTCAAACACGTTCACTATTGCGTTCACACACGTTCACTCTAGTACGTTCATCGTCACAGAATTATTCACCCCCCTGAGTACAGTTCTTCGCCCCGAGCGCAGTTCTTCACCCCCGAGCGCAGTTCTTCACCCTCCCCAGCGCAGTTCTTCACCCCCCGAGCGCAGTTCTTCACCCCCCGAGCGCAGTTCTTCACCCCCGAGCGCAGTTATTCCCCCCCCCCGAGCGCAGTGTTCAACATGCACTTAAGGTCCTTTAATGTGTTACTCGGCATAGAACTCTGACCTTTACGTGCATTATACCGCAATGCACCTAAGCTGTGAGTCCCTCTTGTCCTGAAGCATTGTTGACACTGCATATTACTGTCCTTGTATTCACTGTCCTTATTTTGTCCTTGTAAATATGTTGTCCTTATATTTAGAAGGTGTAATGTCTGATTATTTGTTAAAGATTGTTGTTGGTGGTTGATTGTTGATGGTGGTTGATTGTTGGTGGTTGATTGTGGATGGTGGTTGATGGTTTTTGGTTGATTGTGGATGGTGGTTGTTGATTGTTGTGCTGCAATGATTGGTGATTTGTATTTTTGCCCTTATGTGCCGGGGATATAATGCTCACTTTCCTTAAATTTTGTTTTGAACGGCACATCAGTAGGGGGAAGGGGGCATTCACCCCCTCCTTCCCCCTCCCTCCGTGCACTTAGGGGTCGTAAATGCATATCGGTGTAATGTATTTTTTTTTCGGGGGGGATTATTTTGCATGGTGGCAAACACCCCCCTCCCCTCTCTCCCCTCCTCTCTCTCCCCCCGCCCCTCCCTTGTATGCATAACAATACAATGCACTCCCTACCCTAAATGCATAACACTGGCATACACTTCCGCCTCTAACTGGAACATACACCCCCCTCCCCCTATATTCCCCCAACCACCACCACACTACACCCCCACCCTATATTTCCCCCCACTCCCACCATCACACTACATCCCCCACCTCCACACTAAACCCCCACCTCCACACTAAACCCCCACCTCCACACTAAACCCCCACCTCCACACTAAACCCCACCTCCACACTAAACCCCCACCTCCACACTAAACCCCACCTCCACACTAAACCCCCACCTCCACACTAAACCCCACCTCCACACTAAACCCCACCTCCACACTAAACCCCCATCCTATATTCTCCACCCCACACTATACCACCTACGCTGTATATCCCACACTACACCCCCACCCCCACCCATTTGCTGATAAACATAACATAATCAACACCACACTAGGCCTACTAACCCAGGCCAGGCCTACTAACCCAGGCCAGGCCTACTAACCCAGGCCAGGCCTACTAACCCAGGCTAGGTCTACTAACCTAGGCCTAGCCTGTCGCAAATGTTCATTACAAGATCTCGTATGTTCATGGAAGGTCGCAAATGTTCATGGAAGGTCGCAAATGTTCATGGAAGGTCGCAATGTTCATGAAGGTCCAAATGTTCATGAAAAGGTCGCAAATGTTCATCAAAGTTTGAACAGCTCTTATTCTTCTCTTTACTAACTACCCAATCCCAAATATTTCATTGAGAAGAAGAGGGGTCTAAGTGGCGAGTGTCGCCAGAGGCGGAGATCACCGCAATCTCTCCAGGAAAATGGACCTTGCGTCATAATTAGAGCGAAATGCGCTGATTGCAAGGCTTGGAGGGAGGGGGTGGTTGGGGAGGGTGTGGAGGGTGGGAGGGAGGATCATGTGTTGACGATTGGGGGGGATGGGTTGTGGTGGGGAGTAGTGATGGGGAGGTTAAGGGGAGAGAGGGAGAGGAGAAGTGCGAAATGGGTAGTAGTGGGTCGTAGTAGCAGTAGTCGTAGGAGCAGCAGCTTGAACTGTACTCTCTGGCTCCGAGAGGATAAAGACACCTCATAACACACCTGGAAGGTACTGAAGGTCCAGTGATTATATATATATATATATATATATATATATATATATATATATATATATATTTTAACACACACACACTGTGAAAAGGTGTGTGCACAGTAAGGGAACATATAACATGAGTGCACCTAGACTTTTCAACCTATTAAGACGACTTGCCAACATCAGATATCAGAATATTGCTGGAAGATATCAGGTTTTTGAAGAACAATCTTGCTTTGGTCCAGCACGGACCGAATCTGTTTCGAGTGGATCGAAACTGCTTCTAGTGGTCCAGGACGGACCGAAGCTGCTTCTAGGCCGCCAACAGCAACAGCCTGGTTGACCAGGCACTTAAGGAAGCCTGACCAATCAGATGGGGCCAGAAAACACCACTCTCAAAGGTGATAGTGGGGAGGGGGGGTGAGAAATGGGAAGGCTGTTACATGCACAGCAGTTGCAGGAATGTCATAATACACCCCCTCCCCCCATTAATATTTATCAAACAGTCAGGGGTTAACAGAACTGTTTATCAAACAGTCAGGGGTTAACAGAACTGTTTATCAAACAGTCAGGGGTTAACAGAACTGTTTATCAAACAGTCAGGGGTTAACAGAACTGTTTATCAAACAGTCAGGGGTTAACAGAACTGTTTATCAAACAGTCAGGGGTTAACAGAACTGTTTATCAAACAGTCAGGGGTTAACAGAACTGTTTATCAAACAGTCAGGGGTTAACAGAACTGTTTATCAAACAGTCAGGGGTTAACAGAACTGTTTATCAAACAGTCAGGGTTAACAGAACTGTTTATCAAACAGTCAGGGGTTAACAGAACTGTTTATCAAACAGTCAGGGGTTAACAGAACTGTTTATCAAACAGTCAGGGGTTAACAGAACTGTTTATCAAACAGTCAGGGGTTAACAGAACTGTTTATCAAACAGTCAGGGGTTAACAGAACTGTTTATCAAACAGTCAGGGGTTAACAGAACTGTTTATCAAACAGTCAGGGGTTAACAGAACTGTTTATCAAACAGGGTTAACAGACGCTGGTCAACAGCGTGGTCGCCAACGCAACAATCGTCAGTAATTGTTCCATAAAAAAAGTGAATTTTGAATGTGCATTACTGGAGAGATTGTATTCCCCCTCCCCCCTGGAATGTGTATACTGGCACAAATGTATATAGGTGGAGAGGAGTGTATAACCCCAGTGATGTATGAACCGATATATATATATATATATATATATATATATATATATATATATATATATATATATATATATATATATATATATATAATATAAGGCATGGATGATTGTATCGGTAGATTGTAGAAAGCAGGGGGGAACCAGCCCCCCCCCCTCGAGTCTTAATTACAGCGACATTAGGCAACTCAACCACCAATATCAGGGCGAGGGGGTAACTAATTAATTTAAAAAAAAATCTTTTATGTTAATTTTATTTTTAGTTTGATCTTTTTTGGAAATTTATTTTTTCCTCCTTATGCATTTTTATTTTTCTGTATTTTTTTGTCGATTTGTTTTTAGTTATTGTACTTTTTTATTTATTAAAAGCTTGTTTTTTTATTATTTAATCGGAGCGGAGAGAAAATTTCAAAATTACCTTTTTTTTGGGGGGATAGGTGCCCAAAGAGGGGGGATTTAATGGGCTATGCGCATTTAGGGCAGGAGGAAATTAATGGGCTATGCGCATTTAGGGCAGGAGGAAATTAAGGGGGGAGGGAGAAATGGGGGGAAATGCGTGATATTGCGATGGCAAGAGGACAAGAATGCAGTGTTGCCATATTGTTGCATGCATTATGCTTCTAATATACGCATTATTTTTTGGGTGGGGGAGAATGATTTGTGTTTTTGAATTCTGGATTTGTGTTTGTTTTGTGGGTGCGGGTTTTTTGTACTTTGGGGTCAGGTAAGGTGGTGGTTATGGTGGTTTTAATTAGGGGGAGGGGTTGATTGCGAGTGACCTAGTGTAGTGGTGGTGGTGGTTGTTGGTGGTGATGGAGGTGGTGGTAATGGTTGTTATAGCAGGTGGTGGTTGTTATTGTTGTTGCAGGTGGTGGTAGTGGTGGAATTTCTTCGTGGTGGGAAGAGGTGGTTGCAGGTGGTGGGGATGTTGCAGCAATTGGGGGGAGAGGGAGGGGGTAAAGTGAGCCAGGCAGGAGGTGGCATGATCGACTGAAGAGACCACAAGGTGAAGGAGGGGGGGGGGGTCAGTCTGTATTTAATAGATTATAATAATTATTATTATTATTATTATTGCATGTGGTGCACAATAAACTAGCCACTACCATCCACAGGATGTATAGGAGATGGACAGTAAATTCGTGTCGAAAATCCTAAGATCCTTCCCCAAACCTCTTCAGGGATTTCAATTTAAGGCAACCAGAATTCATGAACTGGAAATATAGAAAGCACTCCCTGGAAGACTTTACCCGGAATACTCTCCATAACTGACTTTCCATGCCATAGTTGTAGTGTTATTCCATTTTATCGAAACGATTCAACTTGTGCAAAGAAATCGATTAAGACCCAAGAAGGCGCCCAGGGGAACGCTTACACGTAAATCGTTGCGAAAACAGTTTTTTTTTTCAGATTAGCATTTCGATCGATCTGTGTAGTGACACTTTCTTCCTTGTTCATTACCCGGTTAACCAAACTGTTGCTGTTTGCTGCTTGTTTTCCCACATAGGCATCACGCAGGAAATTTGTCGGCCTGAGCTGGGAGAAACTTCAGTAGTGTCAACCTGAGCTGGGAGACTTCAGTAGTGTCAGCCTGGTCTGGCAGAGACTTCAGTAGTGTCAACCTGAGCTGGGAGACTTCAGCAGCTCAGGAACTTTCCTGAAAGCAGATATGGAGTTACTATGACTTGGGAATTACCATCTTTCAGAATTTCCTCTCCTGTACACAGGAAAAAAATGAATATTTTGTAGATAATTTGTATATAGAAAATAGAGATGTAGATGGTTAGGAAGGGGAGGAAGGGAAAGAAGAAGGGGAGAAGGGCGAGATGATGGGGAAGGCGGGGAGAACCACGATAATAACAGGATGGCGAGGATTACAGCAACAAGGTCAAGCATAGAACTGGTTTTACAGCAGTGTTCCCCTTCTAGGTTAGTCTCCCCTCCTGACCCCCTCCATCACCACCCCACCTGCCTCCCCCATCATCACCACCCACACCTGACCTCCCCACAATCATCACCCAAACCTGACCCCCCCACCATCACCACCCACAAATGACCATCCCTCCCTCCTGACCCCACCCACACCTGACCCCATCCACACCTGACCCCACCCACACCTGACACCTCCAAAATATACATGTTTTTTCTTTATTTTTCCTCTGATTCGGTTCTTCTACTTCCTCTTCTTCCTTGCCCTCTTCCTCTTCCCCCTCTCAATCCTCTTCCTTTCCCCCCCTCTCTCCTTTTCCCTTCATTCTTCCTTATTTACTCCGTCCTTCCCTTCGCATATTCTTCCCCTCTCCCTCATTCTCCCTTTCTCTCCCTTCCCTCTGCCTCTCTTTTCAGGTTATAGGTAATCTCCCCTCCTACCTTCTCCCCTCACTCCGACCTTCTCCCCTCCGACCTTCTCCCCTCCGACCTTCTCCCCTCACTCCTACCTTCTCCCCTCACTCCTACCTTCTCCCCTCACTCCTACCTTCTCCCCTCACTCCTACCTTCTCCCCTCACTCCTACTTTCTCCCCTCACTCCTACCTCGTCCCCTCCCCCAGCAAGTTAGCCTGGCGTTGTGGTGGTTGCTTGTACAAGCAGTGCATAGCAGTTTGTATCCCAGCGATCAATAAATGCACAGTGACGTCACTGGGGGGGAGGGAGGGGTGTTAGTGACTGGGGGAGGGGGTGTGAGGGGAGGCAGGGGTGGTAGGATTTTTCAGAGGTTAAGTTGATGAGGTGCATGAAGGTTTGTGTGCGTGTGTGCGTGCGTGTGTGTGAGCGTGTGTGTGTGCGTGTGTGCGTGCGTGTGTGCGCGTGTGAGCGTGTGCGTGCGCGTGTGTGCGTGTAGTGTGTGTAGGTAGTGTGTGTGTAGGTAGTGTGTGTGTGGAGTGTGTGTGTGTGGTTGTGTGTGTGTGTGTAGTTAGTGTGTGTGTGTGTGTGTAGTGTGTGTGTGTTAGTGTGTGTAGTAGTGTGTGTGTGTGTAGTGTGTGTGTGTGGTAGTGTGTGTGTGGTAGTGTGTGTGTGGTAGTGTGTGTGTGTGTAGTGTAGTGTGTGTGTGTGTGTAGTTGTGTGTGTGATGTGTGTGGTAGGTGTGTGTGTGTGTGGTAGTGTGTGTGTGTGTGTGTAGTGTAGTGTGTGTGTGTGTGTGTAGGTGTGTGTGTGTGTAGTGGTGTGTGTGTGTAGGTAGTGTGTGTGTGTGTGTAGTGTGAGTGTGTTAGGTGTGTGGTGTGTGTGTGTGTAGGTAGTGTGTGTGTGTGTAGGTAGTGTGTGTGTGTGTAGGTAGTGTGTGTGTGTGTAGGTAGTGTGTGTGTGTGTAGGTAGTGTGTGTTTGTGTAGGTAGTGTGTGTGTGTGTCAGCAGTAGTTGTGTGTAGTGGTGTTCCTCTGTAGGTAGTGTTAGTGTGTGTTTCGGTGTGTAGTGGACTTGGGGTTTAGGTCAGTGCACATTCAACACGTATCTGCTCTGATCCAAGAATAGAGCCATTATCTGATAAAACCTGTACCTCCTATTCCCAGGTGTTTTGGACCCTGGTTTAGCGTACTCCCTGTGACAATAATTATCGTACATTGTTCTAGTGCAGCATTAGTGCTGATTTAAATATTTTTGCTGTTCTGAGCTTTCTGCTTGTACTGTTCTGACTGTTTCGTACTGTTCTGGCACTGTTTCGCTACTGTTTCTTGGCACTGTTTCGTACTGTTCTGGCACTGTTTCGTACTGTTCTGGCACTGTTTCGTACTGTTCTGGCACTGTTTCGTACTGTTCTGGCACTGTTTCGTACTGTTCTGGCACTGTTTCGTACTGTTCTGGCACTGTTTCGTACTGTTCTGGCAATGTTTCGTACTGTTCTGGCACTGTTTCGTACGGTTCTGGCACTGTTTCGTACTGTTCTGGTACTGTTTCGTACTGTTCTGGTACTGTTTCGTACTGTTCTGGTACTGTTTCGTACTGTTCTGGCACTGTTTCGTACTGTTCTGGCACTGTTTCGTACTGTTCTGGCACTGTTTTGTACTGTTCTGGCACTGTTTTGTACTGTTCTGGTACTGTTTCGTACTGTTCTGGTACTGCTTCGTACTGTTCTGTCACTGTTTCGTACTGTTCTGGTACTGTTTCGTACTGTTCTGGTACTGTTTCGTACTGTTCTGGTACTGCTTCGTACTGTTCTGGTACTGTTTTGTACTGTTCTAGTACTGTTTCGTACTGTTCTGGTACTGTTTCGTACTGTTCTGGTACTGTTTCGTACTGTTTCATACTGTTCTGGTACTGTTTCGTACTGTTCTGGTACTGTTTCGTTCTGTTCTGGTACTGTTTCGTACTGTTCTGGTACTGTTTCGTACTGTTCTGGTACTGCTTCGTACTGTTCTGGTACTGTTTCGTACTGTTCTGGTACTGCTTCGTACTGTTTCGTGCCTTACCAGTACCTGTTTGCCCTCATTACAATTTTTATTCCTTCATTAAAGATAAATATATTAATTAGTAGAGAGAGGGAGGGGGAAGAGAGGGAGGGAGAGAGGGGTTAAATTTATTCTAGCTTTAGCTATGAGGTGGTGTGGGTTGTGGGAGGAGGGAGATAATGCGATTAGCCAATCTGATAAACGAAGAAGAAGAAGAAGAGGATGAGGAAGAAGAAATACTAACCCGGAGAGTTAGTAACCCAGGAGAACCCGGTAAAGCCACTCTGGCTTATAAAATAAGCCAGAGTGGTTACATTGTGGTTCTTCGGTTACCCTTCCCCAAGATGCCACCCCACGACATCTTGCATCCAGGTGCCTACTTAACTGCTCTGTGAACAGGGGAGGGGAGGGGGTAAAGCTATACATATATTGAAGTCCTAGTCCCCCCTCCCCTTCTAATTTCTCCCCTTCCTCTCTCTCTCTCTCTCTCTTCTCTGCTCTCTCGTCTCTCGTCTCTCTCTCTCTCTCTCTCTCTCTCTCTCTCTCTCTCTCTCTCTCTCTCTCTCTCTCTCTCTCTCTCTTTTCCAATGATTACATTCATAATTTCAGAACGTCAACTGGCTGAACGTGTCTTGTACTGGAACGGTAATAAATGAACGTATAGATTAACGTATGTAACCATCACCACTACTACCATCACCATCACCACTATCACCACCTACTACCATCACCATCTACCATCATCACTACTGTCACAACCACCACCTACCATCATCACTACTGTCACAACCACCACCTACCATCATCACTACTGTCACAACCACCACCTACCATCATCACTACTGTCACAACCACCACCTACCATCATCACTACTGTCACAACCACCACCTACCTCATCACACTGTCACAACACCACCTACCACACACTAGTACACCACACTACCATCATCACTATGTCACAACCACCTAATCATCATATGTCATTAACCACCCTCCTCTCCTCTTACAAACTACCATCTCACTACTGTCCAAACCACCTACCATGTCACTACTGTCACATACCATCCACTACCTCATCCCCACTGTCACTAACCACCACCTACCATCATCACTACTGTCACAACCACCACCTACCATCATCACTACTGTCACAACCACCACCTACCATCATCACTACTGTCACAACCACCACCTACCATCATCACTACTGTCACAACCACCACCTACCATCATCACTACTGTCACAACCACCACCTACCATCATCACTACTGTCACAACCACCACCTACAACCATCACCAACTAGCATTATTACAACCACTACCAACAGTAACACCTGCAACACCTGCATGAGTTGCCTGGGAAGTAAAACATGTGTTGGTTAACATTCTGTTTACTACGCCGTTGCTTCTCTGTGAAATGATCGTGGGTCGCAGGTGTTGAATACATAATACCGTCCACAGGTGTCCCCATCCACAGGTGTCCTAACAAGCCCTTGACCTCTGTCTCTCACCTCTAAAGTCGGGCTTTTCAGACCCTTGTCTAGCTAGTTTCCAGCCCCTCGCTTGTTCTCGTACAACACCTGAACTAAAATATGAACAAATATGTTGAACATCCATTACGGAGGTGTTGAATGTGGTATCCATCTGGGAATATCTCGTTTGTAATTACTCCAGTTTCAGTGAGAGCTATGAGATCCGGGTTCTCCTCTCTTACTCGTTCTTTAAGTATTTCATTATTTTTAGTGATTCGACCTGCACTGTAGTTAATCTCAGTAGTTAATCCCCTTAACTACGAGTTTGATTCTCTAAAAGACAGTTGAAACCTTGTAACAGGCAATTAAGACTGCCTGTAACAAGCAAGTGATGTGCCGCGGTGCTCTTCACCAACTCCAAGGTTGAGGCCCTGACTACCTCGTCTTGTATATAGTTCTACAGTCTTTGATTTTGTATTGATAAAGCCACTGGTTGGCGAAACGTCTACGAATAAAAATACCCAGATGTTGCACTTGTCTAGTTCTTCATCTATAATAAACACTTGTTGGCATAGGTAGTTGACCCCCCAGAGAAAGCAGTTGACCCCCACGGAAAGCAGTTGACCCCCACGGAAAGCAGTTGAACCCCACGGAAAGCAGTTGAACCCCACGGAAAGCAGTTGACCCCCACGGAAAGCAGTTGACCCCACGGAAAGCAGTTGACCCCCACGGAAAGCATTTGACCCCCACGGAAAGCAGTTGACCCCCACGGAAAGCATTTGACCCCCACGGAAAGCAGTTGACCCCCACGGAAAGCAGTTGACCCCCATAACAACCATTTGACCCCAGAGTAAGAATCAGGAGGTGCAATCTACCTATGCCAGTCTTCATTAACTAGACTAGGGGAAAAAAATGAGCATTTTTTTCCCCTCTGTTTTAAAGTTTAAGTTAAACCAGCAGTGGGTGAGGGAGTTCCCCCCCTCCCTTGCTCCCGCAGCCTCGTCCTGAGCCAAGCTTGTCTGCAGCTAGCTTGGTCAACCAGGCTGTTGCAGCTGGCCTGGTCAATCAGTCCAGCTGAAACTTTCAGACTAGGCTTTTGAGATATTTTTGAGACGTCCAGAAGAGCCACCAATACCGTGTCTTGTTGATTTGGAGCGTCACAAACACCAGCCAATCAGAAGAGGCTTACCTGAGAGTCTCGACCAATAACGTGGCTCCGTGACATAACAAACCCCAGCCAATCACCGTCGTGTAAAAAGGCATTCATTTATTTGCTAAATTTACACGCCACTAGAGCTCTTAGGAGGTTAATGACCATTTAAGAGTGATTAGCCAATCATCACCTTTTTTGGGTTAAATGGCAATCAGATTGGGTCAGTCAGATCCAGATTTTGACCGGACATTCTGGATGTTTTGCTTTTTTTCCTCCCCGGCAAATGCAGATCAATTTCCCCCAGGATGGTCAGGCTGAGCAGGAAGCTGTGTTGGTCATTGTTGACAGTTGTATCATTTGACAGTTGTTCTTGACATGTGTATTTGACATTTGTATCTGTCAGTTGTATTTGACAGCTGTAGATCTGAGGGAAAGTTTGCAAGGCATGAAGAGATTAATAACATTATCAAGAGGAGCCTCGCAACAGCCGGATGCCCAGCAATAAGGGACCCACCCCAACTATGCAGATCTGATGGCAGTCAAAAGCGTCAACCTGCTTGCCTGGAGAGACGGCAAGCAGGTGGTGTGGGACTACACATGTGCATCTACACTGGCTGATACCTGTCTCCAATACACCAGGGAGGAAGGAGGGGCAGCTGCCAGCTTCAGAGTATCCCAAAAGTCTGGAAAATACGGAGATCTTGCCCATCATGGTGGATATGTGGGGCAGCGGGCCTCCAGCAGCAACAGCCTGGTTGACCAGGCAAGCACCAGACGAGCCTGGCCCATGGCCGGGCTCAGAGAGTAGATACTCTCGAAACTCTTCAAAGGTATATCAAAGGTATATCATTGTGTGTTTCTTCCCATAGGCTCAGAGACCCTAAGAGTGCATCTAAGTTCTTTAAGGAACTGGGCAAAAGACTCATCAGGGTAACTAGGGATCCCAGCTAGCTTTCTATCCCAGCGACTCAGCGCTGCGGTTCAGAGGGGTAATGCCTGCTGTATCATGGGCACGCGCCCCAGCTCTGAGGAGCTGGATTATATTTTCCTATTATAATCTGTGATAAACACACAGCAATATGTACCAGCAATGTATATTTAAATCTTTTGTAATATATATATATATGTCGTGCCGATTAGGTAAAACTTGCGATTTTGGCTTAAATAGCAACGCTCACCTTGCCATATAAGACAAGTGAAAATTTGTGTATGCAATAATTTCGCCAAAATCATTTTGAACATAACGAAAAAAAAATATTTCATTGTGTTTGTTTATTATTAAATTAATGTTAACGTATCTAAAATATATTTAGTTGGGTTAGGCTAAATTAAATTGCGCTTGTTGTAATAAGGTTAGGTAGGTTTTCAAAGTTTCTCTTGGTACAAAATTATAAATTCTTACATTAACATAAATGAAAATAATATATCTTTAAATGTATAAGAGAAAATTTTAGAAAGGACTTAATTTTAGATGAGTTCTTGCTAATTGACCAGTTTTACCTAATCGGCACGACATTTAAAATTATATATAATATATATATATATATATATATATATATATATATATATATATATATATATATATTATATATAGGCAGAAGCACACTGCAGATGTATCTAATTCTGCTAAATAAAAAAAACTACCTGCAAATGTTAAATTGATTTAATATTAACATGACGCTAATTAAAATGATGGGAGTTAACAAGCAGCGTGAGCCAGCAATGAGGTTAATTGGCAATCATGGGTAGAGGGAGAAAGAGCCAGTAGGTCCTACAGGGGTGAGGCAGTGGGTAGTTGTACGGGGGTGAGGCAGTGGGTAGTTGTACGGGGTGAGGCAGTGGGTAGTTGTACGGGGGTGAGGCAGTGGGTATTTGTACGGGGGTGAGGCAGTGGGTATTTGTACGGGGGTGAGGCAGTGGGTAGTTGTACGGGGGTGAGGCAGTGGGTAGTTGTACGGGGGTGAGGCAGTGGGTAGTTGTACGGGGGTGAGGCAGTGGGTAGTTGTACAGGGGTGAGACAGCATGCTACCCCTGCTGAGCTCTGGACACAAGAGCAAAACTCACCATGAAAGCTCTCGACCGGCAAGAATAGAGCTTTTGAAAGTCAATATTAGGGACACAGAAAGACACTGACAGCACAGCAATCGACAGTCAACAACGCGGCTGTCGCCTGAGGAGAACTATCTACTATCTGCTGAAAAAAATCCATCTACTTCTAGATTAAGAAATGTGTATTATACCTTTCCAGGGGATGAATATAACATATATCTGAAATATTTTAGATAAACGTATATAGTATATATATATACACCTTTTAAGTATTTATGCCCTCCCTCAAAAAAAAATTATTTATCGTACGCAGCTGCAAGAGGAAGCAGAGAAAGTGCATTTAGCGAGGAACGGGAATGCATTATTTTTTTGTGATTAATATAAGCGCTGAAATGCAAGCGGCCTCCGTTATTATACGGGGTCGCATCTGTTGGGATATGTCGCAAACGGTCTGTTCTAAGCAACGGGAGTGGGGTTTAGTGTGTTAAGAAAGCTCTCTCGCTTTCTCTCTCTCTCTCTCTCTCTCTCTCACACACACGAGAAATATTGCCATAAAATATACAAAAAAATACGCTAATACGCCATAAAATCGAATCCATACAAGCTACGGCGTATTTTTGTGTACTGAAATACGTAATGGATTTGAAAGCTTATGATGTAGGCTTAATACTTATCTTGTAGCATGATGTAGAGTTACGTAGAAGGGTGTAGCATGATGTAGAATGGTTCAGAATAGTGTAGAATGATGTGGAATGAAGTAGTATGGTGTAGAATGGTATATAATGGTGTAGAATGATTCGTAATGATGTAGAATGAGGCTCCTCTTGCTGTGTTTCCTCCCTGCCAGATCAACCAGGCTGTGATGGATATGTGGGGCAGCGGGCCTCCAGCAACAACAGCCTGGTTGACCAGGCAAGCACAAGACGAGCCTGGCCCATGGCCGGGCTCAGAGAGTAGATACTCAAGAAACTCTTCAAAAGGTATATCGAAGGCTGCTAGACTCCTGGGTCCTACCTACCTGGAGGGTATTCCGGGGATCCAAGACCATATCATAGTGGTCCAGTAGTTGGGAGAGGCAGGAGCGACCTGCTCTGAACCCATGCTGCCCTGGATTGTGCAATTGTTGGGAGTCCAAGTGGTTTGCAATCATGCTTTTTAGAACTCTTTCAAAGATTTTTACAATGTGGGACGTTAGAGCTATTGGTCTATAGTTCTTAGCTAATGCTTTGCTGCCACCCTTATGGAGTGGGGCTCTATCCCTTGTTTTTAGTGACTGGAATTTCACCCATGTCTAAGCTCCTTCTCCATAGTATACTTAGGGCACGCGAAAGGGGTTCTTGCAGTTCTTAATGAAGACAGAGTTCCACGAGTCTGGGCCTGGGGCTGAGTGCATGGGCATGTTGTCAATGGCTTTCTCAAAGTCTAGTGGAGTTAGGATAATGTCAGAAATTTAGCATACATTGACAGGGTTTTGAGGCTCATGAAACTATCATTTGGATTGTCTATCTTTAGACTGATTAGTGGCTCACTAAACACAAGAGTCGTATTGGGATTTCATTATCTCACTTATTTCTTTGTTGTCATCTGTGTAAGTCCCAGCTTGTCTGAGCAGGGGCCCTATACTAGAAGTGGTTTTTTGTCTTGTTTTTGGCATATCAAAAGAAATATTTCGAATTTTTCAATTTCACTAATCGCTTTAAGCTCCTCCTGTCTCTCCTGTCAATTATTGATGTTCAAAATTATTTTTTTTAAGTGTTCACGTTCTCTCCGAATTCTGAGAGTCAACAGTAAAAGACTTGTGTGCACCAAGACTGTTAAACAAACACTTCTTTATCTTTGTTGATCTGTTCTATTTCTATATCAATCTGTTTTGTTGTAATATATCATAATTGATTCTATCAATTAAAACTGAATGAGGGAGAGAGAGAGGTAGAGAAGAGATAAACCATTTCTTTCTCTCTCTCTTCCCCCAACTTTCTACCTCACTTTTAATAACTTTTCCACCAATTTTTCCTACTTTTTATAAAACTTTCTCACTTTTTATAACTTTGACTTTTCATAGTTGTTCCTACTTTTTTATAACTTTCTCTTTTATAATTGTCACTTTTATAACTTTCTCTGTTATAATTGTCACTTTTATAACTTTCTCTGTTATAATTGTTACTTTTATAACTTTCTCTTTTATAATTGTCACTTTTATAACTTTCTCTTTTATAATTGTCACTTTTATAACTTTCTCTTTTATAATTGTTACTTTTATAACTTTCTCTTTTATAATTGTTACTTTTATAACTTTCTCTTTTATAATTGTCACTTTTATAACTTTCTCTTTTATAATTGTCACTTTTATAACTTTCTCTTTTATAATTGTTACTTTTATAACTTTCTCTTTTATAATTGTTACTTTTATAACTTTCACTTTTCATAGCTCTTTTTCCTACTTTTATATATACTTTCTCGTCAAATTAGAACGCCCCCCCCCTTTTTTTTTTTTTAACTTTCGAAGCATTACTGCAGAGTATTTTGCAAGTTATCTCAGCCAGTGCAGGAGGCAGGTTCTCCTGCAACTTTAGGGGCGACGGCACCTGCCGGTTGATCCAGGAATCTGGGCCTGGTTACCGTGCACCGGCGCTAGAGATTTGAAACCGATCGCATGAGGACTTCTCGAGTTGGGAGCAGCAACAGCCTGGTTGACCAGAACACCAGACGAGCCTGGCCCAAGGCCGGGCTCCGGGAGTAAAAGGACTCTAGCAACTCATCAAAGGCATTCCAAAGGTTCTAGCAACTATTTCAATAATAATAATAGCGACAATAATAATACCAGTAACAATAATAACAATGATGATAATATAGTAACAAGTGATAATATATAATATAGTAATAATAATTAGAATACTAATAAAATAAAAAAAGGGAAAAAAGGAGGAAAATCCCTAGAATTCTGGGAAAAAAACTCCTGTTAGGCGGGGAAAAATAAGTGATAGTGTGAAGGAGGGGAGGGGAAGAGGTGGGAAAGGGGTATGGGTGAGGGAAGGGGGGGCCTGCCAATATGGGTCTGTTAGCGTAGGAAGGACTGAATTAGCGAGTCTTGAGGGCACCTAGGGGGGGCCCCTGTGGCCCCAAGCAGTGTCACAGAGGGCCACAGGGGGCCATGAGAGGAACCACAAGGCTGCCTCTATTTCCAGTTCCCCCTATTTTTTTCTTAAATTTGGTGGCAACTGTGGTGAGGGGAGGGGGATATGGAGGAAGTGGAAGACTGTAGTACTAATAGCAATAATATATACTCTTATATATATTATCTTATATATATTCTCTTGTATATATTCTCTTACATATATTCTCTTATCTTGTATGTATGTTTTGTACCAAAAGAACCTTAGAAAACTTACCTAACCTTATTATAACAAGCGCTATTTAATTTAGCCTAAATATATTTTAGATAAGTTTACAATAATTTAATAATAAACAAACACAATTAAATATTTTTTTCCGTTAGGTTCAGAATGATTTTTATGAAATTATTGCATACATAAGTTTTCGTTTGCCTTATTCGGCAAGAAGAGCGTTGCTATTTAAGCCAAAATCACAAGTTTTAACTATTCGGCACATATATAAAATACCACAGTAACCATCAGTCACACTGTAACCACCACAACAACCACCACCACAACAACAACCACCACCACAACAACAACAACCACCACCACTACCACAACCACCACCAAACAAGCCCAAACTAAACCAACCACTAAAAACGATCTAAATTGGTCCGTTTTGAGTTCTAATTGGCTGATGAAAATTGGGTTAACATTCCTAATTGGGTCAATATTTTCAACACGTCCTGAAGCTTCAGTGGGGTGTACTGGTCCAGTTTTAAGGTGGGGTGTACTGGTCCAGTTTTAAGGTGGGGTGTACTGGTCCAGTTTTAAGGTGGGGTGTACTGGTCCAGTTTTAAGGTGGGGTGTACTGGTCCAGTTTTAAGGTGGGGTGTACTGTCAGTTTTAAGGTGGTCTGGTCAGTTTTAAGGTGGGGTGTACTGGTCCAGTTTTAAGGTGGGGTGTACTGGTCCAGTTTTAAGGTGGGGGTTATTGTATTCGCTTCCGGGGGGGTCACCGCCCCCCCCTCGCTACCCGATCCCAGACCAGGCCTCCAGCTACTGACCTGACTTACATTACCCGCCCCTGAGGAACTCTGTGGACCGTCGTCTTTGACAGTAGAAGGCGCGCCTCTCCCTTTCCAACTCCTACTTCTAGTACCACTGAGAACGTTCTCTCGGAGTACTTTTTCAGGTTATTATATTGTACTAACAGGTTATTTCAGAACCTTCATTATATATTAGCTCCAGTTAATGTTGCTAAGGTTAACTTTAAGCATACCCTCTTGATTGTGTTGCTGGTTAAGGCCAGAGAATATGCACGTTTGAAGTACTGTTAGTTGTGGTCTGACTTTGCTATTTTCCACACTGTTTTGTTTCTTACCATATCTTTATCATCATTATTTGTGATTGTCAGATATTGGAGTTAATTCTCTAGTCTGGTCGCCTCTCTTATTTGCTGGAATAAGACGAATTTGTGGAGTCTTGTTTAGCTTTCTCTCTCTCTCCTCCTCCTCCTTGTCGGGATTGATTTGGTAAATTGTCAGATGATTTATTTTAGGTACAATTCGTTGGATATTTTGTGTGATTTATGTATTTCTAAATCCTGCTGGGTTTCTTTTCATAAATAAGTACAATTACAGAAGTGTGGTTACGTATTTTGTGGCTAACCTATCACCTTCAATTGTACATTTACATAGGTGGTATCTGGTCTTTTGATTTGTGGTCAGGTGTCGCTCCCTGACGCAGTACAGGCGGTCATCTAACTTCCTGACGCAGTACAGGCGGTCAGCTAACTTCCTGACGCAGTACAGGCGGTCAGCTAACTTCCTGACGCAGTACAGGCGGTCAGCTAACTTCCTGACGCAGTACAGGCGGTCAGCTAACTTCCTGACGCAGTACAGGCTGTCAGCTAACTTCCTGACGCAGTACAGGCGGTCAGCTAACTTCCTGACGCAGTACAGACGGTCAGCTAACTTCCTGACGCAGTACAGGCGGTCAGCTAACTTCCTGACGCAGTACAGGCGGTCAGCTAACTTCCTGACGCAGACAGGCGGTCAGCTAATTCCTGACGCAGTACAGGCGGTCAGCTAACTTCCTGACGCAGTACAGGCGGTCAGCTAACTTCCTGACGCAGTACAGGCGGTCAGCTAACTTCCTGACGCAGTACAGGCGGTCAGCTAACTTCCTGACGCAGTACAGGCGGTCAGCTAACTTCCTGACGCAGTACAGGCGGTCAGCTAACTTCCTGACGCAGTACAGGCGGTCAGCTAACTTCCTGACGCAGTACAGGCGGTCAGCTAACTTCCTGACGCAGTACAGGCGGTCAGCTAACTTCCTGACGCAGTACAGGCGGTCAGCTAACTTCCTGACGCAGTACAGGCGGTCAGCTAACTTCCTGACGCAGTACAGGCGGTCAGCTAACTTCCTGACGCATTACAGGCGGTCAGCTAACTTCCTGACGCAGTACAGGCGGTCAGCTAACTTCCTGACGCAGTACAGGCGGTCAGCTAACTTCCTGACGCAGTACAGGCGGTCAGCTAACTTCCTGACGCATTACAGGCGGTCAGCTAACTTCCAGACGCATTACAGGCGGTCAGCTAACTTCCTGACGCAGTACAGGCGGTCAGGTGACGTCTCCTGGTGTCAGAATACCCATCATTAAGAGTGGTGTCAGTGTGGCCACCACAACAGGGGAAAACATGAATTATGTAAAATGTAAATGAGGGGAGGACTGTAAACGGTGACGGTGCTATAGTCACCTCTCTCTCTCTCTCTCTCTCTCTCTCTCTCTCTCTCTCTCTCTGATATACACCTCCATTATGCACTTCCCTGACAACTCAAAGGCCATGACAAGCACCTCACTTTCAGTTGTATTTAGCGAGATTTCTTTAAAACCTTATCAGTGCCTATCGCCTATGATAGACCTCACATTTTGCGAGATTTTTACAATCTTATCAGTGCCTATGATAAAGCCCAGATTTTGCGAGATTTTTACAATATTGTCGGTGCCTACCGCTTATTAATATTTTTCGATATTTTTCACCACCGATTTTGGAAGTTTTTAATGGTATCAAAGGTAATAAATGCCTTATGGATGCACTTTAAATAATAAAATAATTATTACAAACGTGGCGTGTAAACACCTTAGAATTACTTCGTAGACACTTTTTATTTTATTTATTTTTTTTTATTTATTAGAGAGAGAGAGAGTGTGTTTGCGTACATGTGTGTGTGTGTCGTGCTGAATAGGTAAAACTTGCGATTTTGGCAAAAATCGTTCTGAACCTAACGAAAAAAAAGTTTCATTGTATTTATTATTTAATTATTGTAAACTTATTTAAAATATATTTAGTTGGATTAGGCTAAATTAAATTGCGCTTGTTATAATAAGGTTAGGCAAGTTTTCTAAGGTTCTTTTGGTACAAAATTATTAATTTTCACATTAACGTAAATGAAAGAAAGTATATCTTTAAATGTATAAGAGAAAAATTTAGAACTTAATTTTAAAGTTCTTACTAATGACCAGTTTTACCTATTCGGCACCACACAAACACACACACACACACACACACACACGCACACACTTGTCAGTTGTCATATACGCATGCCAGCACTTGACACCTGGATAATAGAGCATGCGTACGTGCGTAGCAATGCAATGTATTATGCACTCGGGGAAAGAGTGAGAGGGGGGGGGGAGAATGTCGACAATGCCATGAGGTACACTGATGTTTAGTAATGTTTAGTGTGAGGTACACTTAGGCGTGTTAATACGCCCCTATTGACGCCATTACCGGCGTATGACCCTCACTAATACGCCATACATCATGCACACATATAAGCGAATAACCAATTTACGCGACAGTGAGCGTATACCTGGAGGCTGCCACGGACATCCCCAGCAACACAGCGTCATGCAACACCATGCAATAAGGCTCAATATTCTAGTTTTTTGGCGGGTGATTATCGACCAAATCCGCAATTACAGATTGTGGTGATTGTTACCCGAGTGTCACTATAATGACGGTGGGTCAAGAAAGTGCTATACATTAATATTCTTTATGGTTGACGGGGCTATTATGAATGTGTAGGAGTGTCGACTTTATAATTGTTGAGTGATTGTGAGTCAGATGGTCGTCTGGTTCGTGTTTTTCTGTGGAATTGTTGGTACGAAAAGTTGAATTGTGGTGGTGGTTGTAGTGATTGTAGTAATGGTGACTGTGGTTATGGTGATTGTTGTGGCTGTTTTGGTGGTGGTAATTGTTGTAGTGGTAGTTTTGGTGATTGTGGTGGTCAGTCCCCCACTACCATGCTGTGATTGTGGTGGTCAGTCCCCCACTACCATGCTGTGATTGTGGTGGTCAGTCCCCCACTACCATGCTATGATTGTGGTGGTCAGTCCCCCACTACCATGTGATTGTGGTGATCAAACTCATCAACGGTATATCAAAGGGGGGGGGTTGTGGCGGTGTTTAAGGGTGATTGTTTTGAAGAGAGGGGAACCTGGGTGGAAGACGAGGGGAAGAAAGTTCAGAAAAAGGGAAAGAACAGTTAGAAAAGGGAAGAAACTGACAGCTGGGTGGCAAATAGAGGAGAGGAGGCGGAAGGAAGGAGGCTGAAGGGGGGGAGATAATAGGGAGGGGGAGCTGTAAAGAGTAAGGGGAAAGAGTCACGCCTGGG